>VYZW01038638.1:876-24897 GCA_013401315.1 Balaeniceps rex | reverse complement strand
CGGGCCGGGCCTACCTGCCTTCCCCCGGCCACTGCAGGCGGCCGCCGAGTCCTCCCAACCGCCCGGCCAGGCCCGGCTGGGCTGCGCGAGAACGGAACGCCTCAGCAGGTTACCCCTCACACCCCGCCGCGCCTCACCTCAGCCGGCCGGGCAGCCTACCGCGGCGGCGGCGGCGGGCGAGAACGCAGGCAGCGGCGGCGCGGGGATGAATGGACGCGGAGGAGACAGCAGCCAGCCTCCCTGGCAGCGTTCACAGCGCTCCCGAGCTCACCTCCGCCTGATATCGTCTCCCCCGGCGGCCTCCCCGCCCCTCGCCGCTGACGCACTCCCGCTGCTACGCCCCGCGCCGGCCGCCATGGCGGTTGCCGGGGCCCCGCGCTATCGCCCCCCGCCACGGCGGGTAGTGCGGTACCTGCGCCATCGCCCCAAGCCACGGCGGGTAGCGTGGTACCTGTGCCATCGCCCCACGCCATAGTGAGTAGTGTGGTACCTGTGCCATTGCCCCCTGACATGATGGGTAGTGTGGTACCTGTGCCATTGCTCTCCATGGCGGCAGCCCTGGTACCTGTTCCACAGCCAGCGTTGGTGGCTGTGGTGGTACCCGCATCATCGCTCACCATAGTGGGGGTGGTGGTACTTGCCCTGTGGCTCTGGCACATGGGGGGAGCCCGGGGCTGCCTTGGAGACCAATGGTGCCTGCATGGAGGAAGGAGCAAGGCCACATGTAGTCTCCTAGCCCTGGGCAGCTCACCATGAGGCTAGGGGTGAAATGTCCCCTCTGCAAGAAAGGTGGCCTCATGGCCCTGGCCAGTAAGGGCTGCCTCCCGATCGCCAGACACACCACCGTGGGCCAGCCCAGGGCCTCGCCACTGCTCCTGTTCACCAAACTGGGTGGCCGGCTGAACTGAAATACTGGCAGGAGTGTGTTTTCCAAAGGAAAATGGCCAGCCTAGTTCTCCAGCACTGACCACCACTGGCCAAAGCACCTAAGCGTCCACCCCTGAGACAACCTGCATGCCAAGGAGCTGAAGAACAACAAAAACAAACGAGGGTTCTTGTGAGAGGACAGCACTTGCCCTTGACTCAGGCTATGCAATGTACTTTATAGCATATGATCCTTTGCTCTGAGCTGGGGAAGTACTAGGTGCACAGCTGTGGTGACTTCAGTGGACAGAGGAGGCTGGGCACAAGATGGGGTCACTGCCCCGTGTTGGAGACAGCGGTCATTCCGTGGACTTCTCAGGGCTATCTGCCAAAGATAGATTTGTCGCTCCAGGGGCCAGATGAGCAGGGTTTCAGTGCATTAATGATGATTGTGTGTGCCCAAAATAATGCAGCTTTGATGAAACTATCAGATTACAAGAGGGGTTTGGGGAGACAGCATGAACAGAACTTTTTAAATTCAGTGATTGCCTTAAAAATCCATTTATGACCAAGCTTTGACAAAGAAAACAGAAAGCTTTATGATAAAGCTTTCTGTTGGCTACAGAAAAAGGGATTAATATGGGAATATCCTTTAGGTCATACTAAAACACACTTATTCCATCAAGAAGCCTTGTGAGCTCTAAGATCAACTCATACAGCTCTATGTAGTAGGACCAAGGTGTATTGTACCTTAATTTTTTTCTCCTGATTAGAGTAATACTGATTGTATTTTGCACTTGCATTTCAAAGAAGACAGAATTTTTTTTTTACGCAGTGTTACATAGTGAAAATTGTTCTGCAATACATAGTAGTAGAAAACAAGACATGTTAATCGAGTAAGATTAGGATTTAACCCTGTCAGGAAATCCTTAAAATCAGTAACTCTGTTTCGTGTATTTTTTGCTTTCATGACAAATGAAGGAAAGAACATAGAAATTGCTTGTGGGTTTCTACCTTCATTTTTGCTGACAGTTTCATGGAAGGACTAAGAACCTTTGGGCCTTTTTTGGTGAAAAATTTTTCATCCATTTTTTTGTCATGGTTATTTACTAGATATTTTGAAGAAGATAAGGACACTTCAACATACACAATGTAATTCAATAAAAATATTTCCCTTCTGTTGTGGTTTAATCTGGCAGGCATCTAAACACCACACAGCTGTTTGCTCACTCCCCCCCTCCCCAGTGGGATGGGGGAGAGAATCGGAAGAAAAAGAAAAAAAAAGTTAAATTTGTGGGTTGAGATAAAGACAGTTTTATAGGACAGAAAAGGAAGGAAATATTAATAATAATAGAATATACAAAATAAGTGATGCACAACCCATTTGCTCACCACCCGCCGACCAATGCCCAGACAGTTCCTGAGCAGCGGTACCGCCCCCAGCCAACTCCCCCCAGCTTATATACTGAGCATGGCATCATATGGTATGGAATATCCCTTTGGCCAGTTTGGGTCAGCTGTCCTGGCTGTGCCCCCTCCCAGCTTATTGCTGGCAGGGCATGAGAAGCTGAGAAGTCCTTGGCTAGTGTAAGCACTAGTTAGCAACAACTAAAAACATCAGTGTGTTATCAGCATTATTCTCATACTGAATGCAAAACACAGCACTATGCCAGCTACTAGAAGAAAAAAATATTTACTCTATCCCAGCTGAAAGCAGGACACCTTCTTAGTTGCTTAGGATATGGATGTGCTATTAAAATCCCGGTCATAAAGTCTTTTAGGAGAAGAAATATAAAGACAGATATGATCTTANTCCCCTCGGTTTATATACTGAGCATGACGTCATATGGTATGGAATAGCCCTTTGGTCGATTTGGATCAACTATCTTGGGCTGTGCCCCCTCCCAACTTCTTGTGCACCTGGCAGAGCATGGGAAGCTGAAAAAGAAAGTCCTTGACTAGTCTAAGCATTACTTAGCAACAACTAAAACATCAGTGTGTTATCGGCATTCTTCTCATGCTAAATCCAAAACACAGCACTATGCCAGCTACTAGGAAGAAAAGTAACTCTAACTCAGCTGAAACCAGGACAGGCAGAAAAATAAATTCAGACAGAAATCCTTCAATAAATTATTGCCTTCACATGTCACCTCCAATATTGTTTAGAAATAGATTTGCATTTTGTTTTCCTTTTTTTTACTGTTATTACTTCTTTTGTGCCATCTTTTATGTCTGGAAGAACCTCTGTGCAAAACCCGCAAATAAACACGCACTTTCTGCTTTCTCTTTAGCTTCGGTTGTGAGACTTACAGAAATCTTGACAAAAGATGCTTGATCATGACTAGTGCTTTTTCCTGGTAATCATATTAATCTCACTGTGAGTTTGTGTATCCATTCCTTCTCTTCTGTATCATGCTCACACAGCAAAGTTTTAGAAGTATGTTCAACCTTACTAATATGACTACTCACACCAATAACATTAAATATATGCAGTGCAGGATCTTGTAGATTACTTTACACAGAACTGGGATGATCCGCCGAATATGTGTGCAACAGATTACACACACACACGCGCGCGCGCACACACGCGCACACACTCCCACCTGCCACAAGGGGCCTTTAGGTCCCTTTCAGCATTTTGGATTGCCATGATAATTTTTACATTAGAGACCATACACCATCACAGCCACAGTAGTGTAAAGGAAAAGGAGATGCTCCCACAACTAAATACTTTTGTAAAACCTGTGCATTAAAGAAAGAATGTAGAAGTGGAAAGTCTAGCATCTTACCCTGTATTTTCACATCTTCTGTCTCCGGTATCTTAGAGCAATTGATAACTTTCCAAGAAATGTCAGATTGGAAGGAACCTCAACAAATTGTCTGGCCCATCTTGCAGTGAGGCAGGACCAAGACTGG
Organism: Balaeniceps rex; assembly: GCA_013401315.1. Lineage (NCBI taxonomy): Eukaryota > Metazoa > Chordata > Aves > Pelecaniformes > Balaenicipitidae > Balaeniceps > Balaeniceps rex. The sequence continues at coordinate 21,117 of VYZW01038638.1, read as the reverse complement.
GAGATGTTTGTCTAAGCTGATTCTTAAATTTCCGGTGAGGGAGATGCCCACAGCCTGCCTAGGTGGACTTCTAGATACAAGCTTTTTCCAATAAAGAAGGAGCAAAAGGAAAGGTAGCAAGTTCTCATGGTGTCATGGTCATGAATATCCTATGCTAAATGACAAGCATGCTATGTAGCATGCTAAATACAAGCATGCTGTGTGCTACAAGATACGCATCTGACCATGCGTTCGGCACAGCTTCTGTGAATTGTAGTCCAAACATGTGCCAGTGACATATGATGTACTTAGAATCATAGAATGGTTGGGTTGGAAGGGACCTTTAAAGATCATCTAGTTCAACCCCCCTGCCAGGAGCAGGGACATCTCTCAGTAGATCAGGTTGCTCAAAGCCCTGTCCAACTTGACCTTGAACACTTCTGAAGATGGGGCATCCACAGCTTCTCTGGGCAACCTGTTCCAGTGTCTTACCACCCTCATCGTAAAAAATTTCATTGCAATATACTCATTAGCAGATGTTAACAGCTAGTGATCCTGGGACTTATCCCTAGAGAAAATCAACAATTTAACAGGTAAAATATGTGGGTTTACCAATGGGAGACATAGGTTTGACAAGTAAAGAACTGGTGGCACACATTGCTGGGGGAGCTCTGGTGGCTACACACCTATTGAAGTGCACAGGTAGGGCCAGCAAGATTTGGCAGCCAAGGAGGAATTAGTCATTTATCGCTAATGACTCAGGAGTGCCTAACCCATCTAGAAAAAGGGACAACCTGCTCTGTGCAAGATTTACATAACAGACCAAAGCATAACAAACCAAGCATATAAAACATGCAGAGTCACAGCTATGGACCATCTCACTGTATTTCTTTCCTTTCACTGCTGGAAAAGGGCAATCTTAGGGGTGCTATTAAATTAGGTGTAAAGAAAGAAATGTGTAAAGAAAGAAACGTGCATCTTGCAGTTCCTTTTACTGACAGGTTCTTTTAGAGCGCATCAAGCAGCTATGTCAGGTACATCTATCCTCCAGCTTTCTCTTCTTTAACCTCTCCCACCACCCTCCACAGCATGGACAAATACGGCCTTGGCATTCTTTGCAGAGCCATGTTCACTCCAGTAAAAGTGATGTCATCTTGTCATCTCTATTGATGAGCTATTTGGTCCATCCATGTGACTTATTAGCAAAAGTCTGTGTGTTCCACTGTAGTGGGTTGACCTTGGCTGTCGCCAACATGCCCACCAAGCTGCTTTATCACTCTGCCTCCTCAACTGGACAGGGGAAAGAAAATATGACAAAAGGCTTGTGGGTGGAGATAAGGACAGGGAGTCATTCACCAATTACCATCACAGGCAAAACAGACTCGGTTTAGGGAAGTTAATTTAATTTATTGCCAATCAAATTAGAGTAGGATAATGAGAAATAAGAACAAATCTTAAAACACCTTCCCCCCACCCCTCCCTTCTTCCAGGGCTCAACTTCACTCCCAGTTTTCTCTGCCTCCTCCCCCTGAATGGCACAGGGGGACAGGGAATGGGGCTTGCGGTCAGTCCATCATGCATTGCCTCTGCTACTCCTTCCTCCTCACACTTTTCCCCTGCTCCAGCGTGGGGTCCCACCCACAGGAGACAGTCCTTCATGAACTTCTCCAACTCCTGTCCTTCCCACAGACTGCAGTTCTTCACAAACTGCTCCAGCATGCTCCAGCGTAGGGTCCTCCATGGGGTGCAGGTGGATATCTGCTCCACCCTGGACCTCCATGGGCTGCAGGGGGACAACCTTCAAGTCTTGCAGGGGGATCTCGGCTCCAGCGCCTGGAGCACCTCCTCTCCCACCTTCTTCACCAACCTTGGTGTCTGCATAGTGTCTCACATTTTCTCACTCCTCTCTCCCAGCTGCTGTTGTGCAGTGATTTTTACCCTTTCTTAAATATGTTATCACAGAAGCGCTGCCACCACTGCTGTTTAGCTCAGCTTTGGCCATCAGTGGGTCTGTCTTGGAGCCAGCTAGAACTGGCTTTTTCGGACATGGGGGAAGCTTCTGGCATCTTCTCATACAAGCCACCCCTGTAGCACTCCTGCTACCGAAACCTTGCCATGCAAACCTAGTACGATCCACAATAACAAAGTTTGTTTCTCTCTTCTTATATTCCTGTAATAAAGCTAGAAACATCTCCCTTTCTGGTCAGCTTATTCCACATGCGAAAGTATTTTTCTGTGTCGTCGGAAGTGTCATTATCCAACAGCATGTAACAGAAATAACAGTTCCTAAGTTAACACCTCCTTTTCAGTTTCCAGTTTCGTAGCCTGAAATCTCACTTTTCCCTCCAAGTACTGTATGGTTTTGCTTTCACACTCTGAACTTATTTTACCTAGCACCTAGTCTCTCAAAGACTCCATGTTCTGTCTTCTGGTATGAAAACAGTTCTGTGTGGTTCTAGTAAGTTTTATCAGGAGGTGAAGATTTTTGGAGCATTTTGGGATTATTTCATAAGCTTCTTTCATCTGCATCTTCCAGTTCTTGACTTACTCCCCAAGTACAGAATGGGCATTTATAAATAAACCAAAGGTGCTATAAATGAGTGAAATAGAAATCTTCCTCTTGTAAAAAAATGGGAAGGTGAGAATAAAATCTGGATAACTCCTCCTACATTGTTTTGAGGAGTCATATCATATATGTGGAGACCTTCTGACCTCACACAAGTGGAACTGCATTGTAAACCACCAACATAGACCTCCTCTTGCGCCGTGTTGATGTTGCAGTCAGATGTGTGACTGCCACACAGGCAGACATATTAATATGCATACAGTGTGCAGGCCCTTAACCACGTCAGCTCTGCTATTCATAGCAGAAGGGCATTAGTGATGCAGAGACCTGTAAGTGTGTTTGAAGAAGATGCCACATGCAATGGTAGATGTAGGAGGTTCTCTAGGAGGGCTCTACCATCACAGAGCAACCCAAGAGAACACACTTTACAAAGGCTGAAAAACAGCTTTACCATTCTAAGACTGCCCAAATTTGCTTGCTCAGACATGCAGATTCTTTATTGTTTCACCCTCCACATCTTCCACTATTAGGACTGCCTGCAATCGGTAGTCTGACCTCTGCAGGATGCATATCCCCTACCCCCATCTCCCTGTACAATGCTCTTATTATGCAGTTAATTTGAAACCTGGCCTCGTGGCCCCTGTCCTCTTGCTGGCCCCATGAGTTACTGCTCCTTCTGGCCCCAAGGCTTATGGCCCCTTCACAGCTTTCCTAGTGTGAAATGAAGTACTGCAGCAGTCCCATCTGCTCTGTGCAGCAAAAAGTCAACCAGGCATTCACTAGTGACAGTCTTCGGGAGTTAGAGAGGCCCTGTGCAGGGCACACATGGGAAGAAAGAGGAAAAAGACACAGATGGAAAAATTTGCAGTTAAATTGCACTGAAAAACTTAAATCAAATTTACAAGATACTACTTAAACAGTGAAGAGCAGAAAAAGTTAAGGTAAGCAAGCTCAATTTATCTTATCTGAATATGTAGTGACAGAAACAAGTTAGTGTGAAGCAATTCTTGGTGTGGTCTACAGTAACTACCCATGAGAATACCTTTACCCAACGATGAGTATAAGGTAATTACAAGGGGGTTACCCCTTTCATTTTTTTAAAACATAACAAAGTTCTACTGCGCTTTTACCCTAACTTCTGGCAGAAATACACACAGTTCCCTTGCACTTTAGAGATTTTTTCAATAAATACCAAAGCAGCTCTCCATGGCTCCCTTCAAATCCTTTCTTAATACATTTTTTGTCTGTGATAGCTGCAAACACTTGGTGGCAGGTCGGTAGATGCAGACCACTGATGGGCTTGAACCACTCATTTTCAGGTTGGTCACTGTTGTGTCCCTGTTAGCTCGTGCTGCTTCTGTGAGCCCATAAACCCTTGTGTTTCCTTTCTTATCATGAGACTGACAATTCTCTGAACAGGAGCCATCTTCCAATCATAGATAAGACCATTCCCCATCTATGGCAGGATTAACATTTTATGGCAGAGGAGAAAATGGAAGGACAGCCTTTGTCCTAAAATACCACACACTAGTTACCACAGACAAATGGTAGTCCTGAAGCCAGGATTTCATCCCATAGCTTCAACACATCCAAAAGAGCCATGGGTGGTTGTGCATGTGACAGGAATGTTGCCTATATGGTTTTGCAGGTAAAAATGTCTCACAGCCTTATCTTTTCACTTGTCTAATACAGTGATTTTTAACATGGACATGTATCCCTATGGGTTTGTGGCAACTTTTAAAGGATTTCTGAAGGATAACTAAAAAAGAAGCAAGTTTGTTGTCCTTAGTCTTAGTTTTACTGTATAGAAGAGAACATTGCAAAGCAGAGGTCTGCAATGTGGGAAAGAGTAAAAACAATTGCTCTACCTGAACACATTTTTAATGTCGAAGAGTTAGAAAACAGCAAACTCTTTCTTTCATCCTCAGATATCTATGTATATTTATTACTACAAAACATGACTTTGATAATTGTTCTGATTAGTTCTCAGCACTTTATTTGTTCATGTGTTTTTTCACTTGAAAAGCAGTGACCTGACCTACTGGACAATCACATTTTCAGAAAGAAATTATTTTCTGCTTTTTTAGTCCCAAAATTCATGGCAAAAATTGCTTTTAAAATTCACTTGCAGCTCTCCCTATGTACCTCTTGTTTCTCTATGCTGATTCCCCTGTGGCTGGGGAGGGTGTGTCTGTACATCCTGATGCACAGGACAGTGGTGGCATTGGCACTCACTGCTGTGTGACCGTGCCTATGCTCTCCCACTCCAGAGGAAGTGTCCCTGTGAGGAGAGCAGCTGCTGCAGTGTGTTTCAGAAGTAAATTAATATAAATTTCAAGTCTTCATTTCTTGCAGTCACTGTCGAATAGCATTCTGTGTGAGGAAGAAGAGGGAGGACTTGTTGGGGACATGGTAGGAAGAACTTGCTAAAGTTGTGTGGGAAACCCGGGGAATCTCCCTCAGCAGCACTGTGAAGAGGAAGCACTTAGATGGCAACAGGTAGGGAAGACTGTTTTGCAGAGGGGAATGCCCAATAAAGGCCAGAAAATCACCAACAGGCATGAAGAAACCCACTGCAGCTCTAATAATGGACAGGGAGTGGTAAGGTCACAGAGGTAAACATTTAAGACCTTTGTGGGTGTGTAAGAGGGACAGAGAGGCTGTCTGACAACCTAGTATCATTTTTTACATCTTTTTTTTCTTCTCCATCTAACAGCAGCAAGCCCTCTCTTAGTAACATGGGACTAGAAGGACCCCAAGTCCATCTCTTTGTACTGAGGGAGGACTGAGCCTAGGCACAACTCTGGAAGATACTTGTCTAAACTTCCTCTTTTAACCTCTGATGGAGAAGAATCCACAACATCGGCCTTGTAGTTTTAAAAAAACTTTCTTTGATGTCTAACCAAACTTCACATCAATGTAAGTCAATTCTTTTTTGTCCCTTGTCATTGTGTCCATGAGCATGATTGATCACAGTCTCCTTACAGCCTAAGAGAATATTTTTATGTGCAGTGCTGTCCATTGTTTTTCCTTTTCTTCACTAACCACTCCATCCTTTCATGCTTGCCTCAAGCATCACGTTTCCAATCCTCTTTTCACCCTTATTGTGCTTCTCTCAACACTGCAACTTGTCAGTACATTTTTAAGTGGAGTACACCAAACTGGAAAAAATGTAAAAACAATAAACTGTAAAACTGAGACTCCACCAGTGCAAGCAGACCAAAATAATTACCATAGTCATCATTACTTCTGTTAATGCATCCTGGAAAATTGAAACGAGAGATTCTGACAGGATATAAGGAAAGACTTTTTTAATGATGAAGACAGTCAAGCTTTGGAACAGGTTGATCAGAGAGGCTGTGCAGTCTCCATGCATGGAGGTTTTCATGGTGAGACTGGATAAGGCCCAGAGCATCCTGGTCTGACCTCCTAGGTCAGACCTTGCTTCGAGCAGGAAGTTGGACTAGAGACCTCCTAAGGTCCAACCTGAATTACCTTATGGTCCTGTGAAAAGAATTGCTTCCCTGTCAGTAAGGTACCATTACTGACCCATTGTCATGGTTTAGCCCCTGTCAGCAACCAAGCACCACACAGCCACTCGCTCACCCTCTGCGCCCCAGTGGGATGGGGAGAGAATCGGAAGGGAAAAAGTAAGAATACTTGTGGGTTGAGATAAGAACAGTTTAAAAAATGAAATAATAATAATAATAATAATAATAATAATAATAATAATAATTGTAATGAAAAGGAAAACAATGAAAGAGAGAAACAAAACCCAGGGAAAGAAAAACAAGTGATGCAACCGCTCACCACCCACTGACCAACACCCAGCCAGTCCCTGAGCAGCGATCGCTGCCCCTCGGCCAACTCTCCCCAGTTTCTATACTGAGCATGATGTTATATGGTATGGAATAGCCCTTGGGTCAGTTTGGATCAAGTATCTTGGCTGTGCCACCTCCCAGTTTCTTGTGCACCTGGCAGAGCATGGGAAGCTGAAAAAGTCCTTGACTAGGGTAAGCACAACTTAGCAACAACTAAAACATCAGTGCTATCAACGTTATTCTCATACTAAATCCAAAACACAGCACTATGTCACCTACGAGGAAGAAAATTAACTCTATCGCAGCCAAAACCAGGACACCCATATTCAGTTTGCGATGTATTATAATACTCAGGTCCTTTTCTAAGGACTGCTACCTGCCCCATTAGTCCCTATGTTATACGTGTGCGTTTGATTTCTTCTTTCCAAATGCAGTGCCTGTTCCTCTTACCATCGCTCCCAAAGAGCTCCTCTCTGCCATTTCCTAAGTTTGCTGATGTTTGCTTTTTCTGAGGTCCACTGATCATTCTGTTGCTACTGCATCTTCTCCTTGAAGAATCACTCACCAGTTTTTAAAAGCTTTCTCCCATACTGCAGAGCAACTGCTTTTCGCACCACGTTACTTGCAAGCCTTTTGCTAAGTCAGCTTAGCGTGTCTGGAAGGGTCTGAAGCACAACGATGGAGGGATACTTCAGCCTGGGATGCCCTGTGGAGCTTCCCGAGAAGCAGTAATATCTTCACAGGTAGGTGGGGGCTGTGGGCTCAGTGATCCAGTCTCAAAGGTGACAACTTGAATTCCAGTCTCAAATTGATCTTCATGTTCCATTCTCTTCAAATTACACACATCCTTTGACATTTCCAAATACCAGTCTGAGATTTTTACCCCACAAAATCAACCATTCAAGAGGATGAGCAAATACAAATATAGAATGAAATGAAACTGCTGGGTAGGTGACTCTGAACATGCCTTACCTTAAAATGCTATAATACCTGTAACTTTAATTCAGGTCTTAATTTTTTAAGGACAAACTCTTAAGGAAGCTTTTACTAGAACCTCCTCACCTGGGAAAAGGCAGATCTCAGCACCTGCCAAGGAGGATTTTTCAGCTTTCAGAGAGCAGTGATCTGCAACAAACTGTTCCACTTTGGAGCATTTGTGATCAAGAACCTTAAACCTCAGTTTGTCTACAGACAAAGGAATTAAAGTTTTTTCCCTTAAAACAAGGATAATCTTTAGGGATATTTGTTCTGTATTCAGTATTCATGGCAAGCCAAACAAAATCAACTTCTGTCTTGATTTCTAGGAGCAAGTAGAGATTTACTACCTGTGTTTAGCATGCTAGTTGTTCAGAGTGAATAATATTAAGCAATTACGTACTTGTGAACATTCCTGCAGGACCAGGAGCTATATTTGGTTTAATTCTTTATGTTATACTCTTTGTACAAATAACAGTTATATTATCCAGATAGAAAAGCAATGGTTCTTCAGCAAGATTTTATTTTTGCTGAGAAATGTTATTTTTTGCATATTTCTCAATTTGACTTTAATTCATACTATCAATTACAAAATAGGCAAAATACTTCAGTGAAAGATATTACCCAGGTAAATTCCAAACAGGATCCAAAGCAAGAAGGAGATGCTGCTGAATTTCTTCATCGTGGCTGGTATGAGGCTATGTTTTGGATTTGTGTGAAAACAGTGTTGATAATACAGGGATGTTTTAGTTACTGCTGAGCAGTGCTTACACAGAGTCAAGGCCTTTTCTGCCTCTCACCCCACCCCACCAGCGAGTAGGCTGGGGGTGCACAAGAAGTTGGGAGGGGACACAGCCGGGACAGCTGACCCCAATAACCAAAGGGATATTCCATACCATATGATGTCATGCTCAGCATGTAGAGCTGGGGGAAAAAGAAGGAAGGGAGGGATCTTTGGAGTGATGGCGTTTGTCTTCCCAAGTAACTGTTACGCGTGATGGAGCCCTGCTTTCCTGGAGATGGCTGAACACCTGCCTGCTGATGGGAAGGAGTGAATGAATTCCTTGTTTTGCTTTGCTTGCATGCTCAGCTTTTTCTTTACCTATTAAACTGTCTTTATCTCAACCCACAAGTCTCAGTTTTACTCTTCTGATTCTCTCCCCCATCCCAGCGCGGGGAGTGAGCGAGTGGCTGTGTGGGGCTCAGCTGCCTGCCAGGGTTAACCCACAACAGGGATACCGGGAAGAGCATTTGGGAATGTTAAGGACTTATTGAAGGATGTTTAGGGGAGAAACCAAGGGTGGGGGCAGCAAGGGATCAAGGTGGTTTGGGGAGGAACAAGTGTGGGAAATAGAGGGATGAGGGGATAAGACTGGTGACATGTAAACATGTTGCTGCTCCGCATGCTTGTCTGGCCATGCCCTGTGCCTGGTCACCACAGTCTGTCCTGTCTTTTCACTAAAATCCATTTCTAAGCAATATCCTGGGTGAGGGACTCCATACTCTGCATGCACATGTGGGCAAGGGTGTCTGAGTGCCAGCAACTGGTGGCATCCATGGTGCCGGCGACTGGCACGAGTGCAGGTGTGCGTGGGAGCTGGGCGTGCGTCCATCTCTGAGTGAGCCCACGGAAGGAGCTAGCTACTGGAGGGATCAGGGGACCAGCCCAGACCATGGGGCCTGGGGTCAACTGAGAGACCCATTTCCATCTGTATCTGTGTGTGCCTGTGTGAAGCAACTGGAGACAAGAGGATCCAGGTGACGCTGGGGGATCCATAGTGTGCTTATGCCTGTGAGGCTGCAGGCACTGGGGGCTTGTGTGCACAGGTGCTAGCAACTATGGAAACAGAGGATCCAGGACCAGTTAGTGAGGGTCTCAGTCAGTTACTGGAGCAATCCATTTTTTTTTTTATACATATAGATATGTTTCCCACCAACTGACCTTCATCCTGATGAGCCAGAGAAGGGAACAGGACGAGGCCATTGGTACAGCTTGTGTTTGTGTGAGTGGTGCATTTTCTGTCCATGTTCATCAATGTGGCCAGCCATGTGTGTTTGTATATGTGTATTGTATACGTGTGTCTGTGTGTGTGCCTATTGGGACTACTTACTCAGCCTGACTCCTGGATGGACCTGGGATTGTGAAGCTGTGATGGCTTTAGCTCTGTTGGACTGCCAGATGTGTCCTCTCCATTACAAGGTTTTGATGTCGTATGAACATTGTTTTCATCTTGTGGCAACCAAAGAGTTTTTAATTTGTTTATAATAATAAAATCTTACCTCAGTCTCAAACTGCTTCGACTGGGAGAGAGTTTGGCTTCTCATTACAATTCAGAAGAACAAGAATCACAAATATGGATTTCTAATGGGGGAAAAATAATTCCTCATCACTTGTATCTCTGAGAGGCTCTGGCAATTCCAGAAAGGGTAAACAAATTACTAGAAATTTTGCATTTGTATGTGCTTGTTAGGCTATACTTGAAATCAGAAAGAATTGCCATAGACTGAACTGTGCAAACAACCCCATGGAACAGTTATGAAGTACCGGCATCTGCATATCTGATCATTTGAAAAGGCCCAGGATGACCTGAGGAGAATATCCTCATTTTACCTCAATCAGTTACGCTGCAATTGAAATGTTGTTGTCCTAGTTCTACTGCAATTAAGACTCTGCTCATTAGTCCCAGTGAAATTTTCTCCTCTTACAACACCCCTTGTGTACTATAATAAATGAGGAGCAGACTGCTCTGATATTGTATTTCTGTTGAATGGGGACCAATACACAGTGGGATGCCCAATATCCTCCTCCTGCTGCTGGAGCTGGAGGATCAGGCCACCATGCAGCAGTTTAGGACAAGAAGTGGCTAACAACCTATCCAGCTGGAATTGTAGGGCAGAATTCAGATAGGCAGGATTCAGCTATCCAAACTGGTATCAGACTGGACCAGTAAGAAAAAAACAGTCTTTTTTTTTCCCAGGGAAGGGCTGGAGGCATCTAAATGGCTTTTGTAAAGATTGCCAAAAGAAGTTGAACTTTGCTTTTGCTTGTAGATTTTAGATTTTTCCAAGGATGTTTTAGGTTTCTGAGGTACTGCACAGATTTTTAAATGAATGCAGGTGTGAAACACAGTAGTTAAAAATTTCAGTTTGCCATTTAATTCTGCATCTAGAGCTCATCTGAAAGTCACAAGGGGCTGTCTAAAGAGACTGATTCAAGAAGATAATCATAGTTTTCTTAACTAAAATAAAGTGTGTTACAAAACAGATCTCTACAACCTGAAAATTGATAAGCTCTGCGATATGCTTAAATTTAACTTGGAAAGTTCAATGTTGACCAAAGTTAATCCTCAAATTAAAAAAATGAAAGGTAAGTATTAATAAAAAGTATTACTCTTGCTTAACTCCATGTCCAAACATGATCTTTTAAAGTAGGTCAATAGTATCTTAATCAATATTTATGGATTGAACATAATAGTAAAGTTGTCTTTAACACTACAAACTGAGATCTAAACTGAGGCTTTAAAATACTTTATGAGTAAATCTGACATAATGCCTGCACATAGTTTTTGTTGATTTCAATACTTCGCTGATCATTCCTGATTTCAGTTGAGGTCTCAAGAAATTGCCAGAGCTTCAGGATACAGCAATGCCTGTAGTGTGATAACCTTACATGAAAGCAGGGGAATTTCCTGAGACACAGCTCGCTGGTCCCTCTCTTCTAAACAAGAAACATCAAATCTATCCAAGTTTCTTCACCTTTACGCTGGAGCTCAGACTGTGCCCTCCAGCCAGAGCCCGCTCTCTGTCTCTCCCAGCTGACTCCTGCACCGACCATCGCTCTCCTCTTACTGCCCCTAAAGCAGTGTGGCTAGTGGAGAGGAAGGATCCTGCAATGTAAATCTGACCAGTTTGACAACTGAAATCATTAATAATGTCTTGAAAAGACAACAGTGGTCCATTATGGCCCTCTGCACCAAAACCGAAATAAATACACGGTGAATTGTGAACAGCCTCCAGGATAATATAGGTCACTTTACACTGTACATAAGTAATGATGTAGGGAGGAAGAGAGAAATTAAAAGTGCCACATAAAGGAGGAAATTACTTTTTCACATTTATCCTGCTGATTGCTCCTTCCCATCCCAGCAGGTGCTGTGGGTACAGGCCTGTTCAGCTCATGTTTCTCACTTGGCAGCCTTGTGGCTTCACAGTCTGTGGGTCAGCTATCAAGCAGAAAGCACTGTTCTCCATTAATACCACCAGCTTTACCAGTGTACTTAGGCATGTGTTACGTAATACCCTCCTCTGGGACTGCCTTTCAATACTCAAAAGACAAGAAGCCAGGTTGTTTGCCATTTGTCACCAAGATGATCTTTTTTTGCACTGGTCTGAAGAGCAATCACCTTCCACCCCACTCCATTGCCTGGAGACAGGAGGGAGTTCCAGTGAGAGGTCTTGTCTGTGTAAGTGCTCAGTTCCTTTAGATAAACTACCTTTGCTTAGTGCACACAAGAAGGAGGTAGCTTCAACCTTCATTCTGCTTTTCTCCCTGCCTCCCCCATCTCAGAGCAAGCCAGCCATACATATCCTGCAATAGAATTCATGAAGCCAAGAGCATTCGGAGACCTTAACGGCCAGCATCACTCATCACACCCCTCTGCTTGCTCGTCCTCTAGGAATCGCAAATCTACTTCTCTCCACACACCATCACTCCCACTGAAAGGTCCCTAATTGGGTCCCTAATTGAGAAGAGACAGTCTCAGTGGTTGCTAATTAAAAAGGATGGAAGACGTTACCAATAACAGGCAACACATGATAGCACCCGTTAGCTCCCTGAATATCTTGATGTACATTGACGTGACTGGTGTCCCCATTTTAGGTTTCTCTAAGCCTGACCTGGACACACTGCCATTAGGATGCTTGGGCAGAAGAATGATGAATGCCACACGAGAAGACACGCAGAGCAGACACAGTCAGAGGGACCATTTTGTCATCTGGGTGCTAGGGCACAGAGGCCACACAGGTCACTTTCTGCAGCCAGGCAGCCACTGCAATTTCTCTCTTCTTTTTAATAAATATATTTATTTACTTAGTAACTATACATATAGCCTCCTCAAGAAAGGGCAGTCATTTCTAGAAAGGCTTTGGGCATAACAACTGGATAAGTTTCCTTTAAAATATTTTTGTTTCACCTACAGTGAAACTGAGCTCTGTTCTCTTATCGTGTACCAACAGCTGTCTGAACTCCATGTTCAACCCACTATGCATCTGTATATTGTAAAGTGTGGCAAATTATTTTCCATCACCAGTGGAATGTGAAGGGTGTTGTTTTATTAAGCAATCTATTCTTCATTCTGTCAGCCATGGCTTATTAGCAGAAGCAAGTGTAGTACATATGACTGACAGCAGTGAAAGCACTAGTTGAAATCAAATCAACCCTGGGTTTAGTTTTAACTGGATTTAACAGAGACAGATAGTTTGAGCTTGACTTCGGGAAAAAAATAAAAGGATAACACTGATTGGAGTGTTAAACAAAACTGCTTCCCATGTTCCTGAAAGAAAAACAAAAGCAAGTTTTGTGGAAACTCCCTTATTTGTGCTCAGTAATATAACGTTTTGTGGGAGAGATGTGAGAGAGCAGAATGCAGGTAAAAGTCTTCTGGAAAGGGTCAGGCTGAGATTCACAGAACCAGAAGAATGAGAAACAGGAAGAAGATGCAGTATCAAAGTATGGACTTGAAAGTTATAGGTGTAAGCTGAGATCCCAAATGAACTAGTACCCACTTATCAATAATGACTGATGGAAAAAAAGTTACGTTGGGAATTAGGCACTCTTCTATCACCTGTTTTAGAAGAAGCAAAGAGCTGACAGTATTTAATGACAGGTCTTAAGATGCAGAAGGATTTTCTGTTTCTTCAAGGTAGTATTCAGGGCCATGTGAAGTCCACATGCAGATCTATGTGAATTAATACCTGAAACACAGCCTGGTTGATGCGTTAAAGCTAACAAAACAGAGTATCTTGTCCTATCGCTGCAGCCAGCTGCTTCATCTTCAGGCTAGATTTCATCTGGAGAGAAAAAGATTCAGTCATGTCTCAAGCATTAAAAAGTCTAGTGGGTAATATAAGGAATGGTCTTCAATTCAGAAAGTGGGCAAAGATGTTAAATTAAAAGATTAAGATAACTGCAAAAGAAAAGGCTGTAGCAAATCAGTTTACTACCAGGAAAATTACTCTTTAATAGTGAGCAAAGTGGCATTTAGCTAGTCCTCAATTGAGGTGGTATAAATACAAAAGGCAGAATGCAACGCTTGACAGGAACAATATAGGCAACTCTAGATTTCAATAGTAAAATTCTCCATATTGCCAAATATAACATTTCCAATTGCATGATTCAAATTATCCCCACACATTTAATAATTAACTGGCTATCAGCTAATTTTCAACAGGTTTGTATGTGTTTGTATGATAATTTATATGTGATAAAGCACTGGTGTGGAAATGTTTGCCAGAGGCTTTATCTAAAATATGTGACTATCCAGATGTTATCTACTTTCATGTCTGTTCAAGTGAGATAATACTGATGTTCCTTAAGAAAAAACACTTATTGTGACACAAGATGGGCCTGTTCATGCAGCAGTTTGAGTAGATAGAGAAAACACACGTTATGGCTGTATTTATGGCAAGAAATACTTTGTTAAACATCCTAAATCTGTTCCTAACAGGAAATATACAGCTTACCTTCAGCTAAGACTCCAAATTACATAAAGTTATAATCTCTTGTTTCTTTTTAGGTAATTTTGCCATTTGATGTGATTAATACTCTAAAGTTTTAGCTTAGATTGAACGTGTTGTAGCTGTAGTAGAAAGCTGCTAAGAGCAATAAGGGAATGATAAGTATTCTGCTGTATTGGGGCAATCCTGGGAGATCTCTGTGGGGTGACATCAACTGTTAATGTGGTGGTTTAACCTTGGCTAGCCACCAAGTGCCCACCAAGCCGCTCTATCACTCCCCTCCTTAACTGGACAGGGGGAGAAAATACAATGAAAGGCTCATGGATGGAGATAAGGGCAGGGAGACCACTCACCAACTGCCGTCATGGGCAAAACAGAGTCGTCTTGGGGAAATTACTTTAATTTATTACCAATAAAATCAGAGTAGGATAATAAGAAATAAGAACAAATCTTAAAACACCTTCCCCCCACCCCTCCCTTCTTCCTGGGCTCAACTTCAGTCCCAATTTCTCTACCTCCTCCCCCCGAGCAGTGCAAGGGGACAGGGAATGAGGGTTGTGGTCAGTCCATCACACATTGTCTCTGCCACTCCTTCCTCCTCACAGTCTTCCCCTGCTCCAGCGCGGAGTACCACCCACAGGAGACAGTCCTCCACAAGCTTCTCCAACATGGGTCCCACCCACAGGGTGCAGTCCTTCAGGAATGGACTTCTCCAGTGTGGGTCCGCTGTGGGGCCACATGTCCTGACAGGAGACCTGCTCCAGGGTGGGCTCTTCTCCACAGGTGCACAGGTCCTGTCAGGAGCCTGCTCCAGCATGGGCTTCCCATGGGGTCACAGCCTCCTTTGGGAATCCACCTGCTCTGGTGTGGGGTCCTCCATGGGCTGCAGGTGGATATCTGCTCCACTGTGGACCTCCATGGGCTGCAGGGGGACAGCCTGCCTCACCATGGTCTTCACCACGGGTTGCAGGCAAATCTCTACTCCTGCACCTGGAGCACCTCCTCCCCCTCCTTCTTCACTGACCTTGGTGTCTGCAGAGTTGTTCCTCTCACATATTCTCATGCCTGTCTCCAGCTGCAGTTGCACNTCTTTTCTTTTCTTTTCTTTTCTTTTCTTTTCTTTTCTTTTCTTTTCTTTTCTTTTCTTTTCTTTTCTTTTCTTTTCTTTTCTTTTCTTTTCTTTTCTTTTCTTTTCTTTTCTTTTCTTTTCTTTTCTTTTCTTTTCTTTTCTTTTCTTTTCTTTTCTTTTTTCTCTGTGACTTTGAGAAAAATAAGCTTTCAGATGAAGGCTTTAGAGAAAATGTAAAATTTACATTAGCTGGGATTGCAGGTTACTATCCCAAAGGGTTTCAGTTAGCCTTCTGAGGCACCCTGGCATGCCTCTGTGGCATGTGTCCTCAACTTTTACACTGACAAAACTGCCCTATGCATCTGTCACACTTGGTTCACTGTTAACGTGGGGTACACTGGAAAAAACATGCATGGGTGGTGTTCAGTTATTGCTGAAGCGTGGGAATACCTTAGCCAAACTACTATTTGGTAGCAGTAGGGCATACTTTAACCAAACTATCAGTTTGAATGACAGTAGTTTTAGGAAAAAAAGTGCTTTCGGCCAACTTAGAAAAGCAAAGCTATATGAGGAATTTCCAGGAGATGGTGCTGTCCTCAAGCCTTTTGCAGGTTCTCAGGGAACAGGCTCAGAAGACCGCCTGCTTTTCCCTGGCAAGTTCCAGGTTTGCATCATTTATAATTAAAATAACCACCAGTTTGATTGTGTTCCTGGATTGCAAGACTGCATGTTGAAGAGCCTGCATTGCCGAACTCCCCTGATGAAGAGATGCCCTGTGCCATCAGCCTGCAGAAGTACCTTCTTGGGGTGGAGACCTCCTGCACTCACATGGCGGGTGACTCACAATCACTTCTGAGTCTCCACCAGAAAGGGAGACTTAAGGGAATAAGCCTCAGGATTTTTGTTCTTTGCTTTTCTTCTCCAGAATCAAACCCTCATGCTCTACTCTAAACATGAAATTTAAGCCCAGATCCATAATGGGAGTGGGACACTCAGTCTCACAGCATCAAAGCTATAACCTCTGCAGAGAAATCCTCAGTTCCCAATTCAGGTCCCAAATAAATGCCTGTGGGAACTGACAGCTTCCGACTGGAAAGAACAACAGGCAGTGTGCTGGGCAGGGAATCGCTGAAAATAGCCTGAAAAGGTGATGCCATCCAAAAGAGCGTGTCTCAAAACCCTGCCCACACTGAGCCTTCATGACCTGCGCTGTGCTATGGGTCAGTCGTGTGCCTCCAACACAGCTCCTGGGACCAGGATGCCCTTCCTTTCAATGCCAAATGGCTACCGCTCAGACGAGTTACAGGCTGCAGGACACTCAGCTCCTATTCTCGCTTTTGCCTGAGGATACTAAACCACACATCTCCAAAAAGCGTCCTAGACACCTTTTTGTTTTTCAGGAGAGAAGCTGGTTTTGTGTTCCTTTTTAAATCAAGGAACAGTTGTGACAAAGACTAAAACTAAAGGTTAGGGAATCAACTGGAAATTAGAGACTCAGTTATTAAAACTGCATGTGTAGGCTTTGGAGCATGGATGCCCATTCCCAGAGAAGATCCCAAACCACCTGGCTGTAGTCCTGCTCCTGGTCTGAGCCGACATCACTCTCCATCTTATTTCTTTTTTGCTAGTAGCATGGCTTCATGCAGAGAGCTAGGTCATTTTCCCCAACTTGGGCTTCAAGCCAAGGAACATGTGAACCTGTGGCTTGGTGATTAGAACAAAGCTGCCAGGCACATGTGGGAACTGAGGCCAAACCTCCCACCTCAAGTCATGAAGAAGACAAAGGTGGTGTCTCACCCATTGCTCCAGCAGGAAGAACCTGCATTTTACGTGCAGGCTGGGTGAGGAAATAGCGGGTTTGTGAATCCCAACAGGCTTGGGCTTGAGGTGCAAGATGATCCATGCAGCAGCAGGAACCGAGAGCCTCTAGATGTGCCTTAGGAGAAGTCCTTCAGGCATTAGAGGAACTTGAATGTCAAAATCTCAGGTGCTGGCAGGCTCAGACAGCAGACAAGGGGACAGCTAGACTTTCGATGGCACTGCCTACACCTTCTGATCTCTCTAAGACTTGGTCTTTCAGCTGTAAAAAGGAAAGTAATGTTTATCTTAGGGCGTTACAAGACATGCTTGAATAATGTATCAATCCTACCAAAGTCACTGGACTGCTCAAATAAACAAGGTGGCAGGATCAGATCCAAATTCTGGGTTTGGTGGGGAACAGAGCCCCAGGACTTTCTTTTGCCAGCAGTATTCAGGCTCTGAAGGATGGACTGTGTGTAGTTTCACCTAAAGATGAAAAGTCACAAGCATTAGTTTTGTTAAAGAAAACTATAATTTTTAACTCCACAACTATCAAACACCAACAGCTTTTTTTTACAAAAAGTCTGAGAATTTTAATTCATGTTTGCCTTTAAAGCAGGTTAAGTCATCATTTTTGGCCAAGGAGATTTCACCAGGCCCAAGCATTAGAACAAACTTTTGCAATACGCACATGTAGTTCATGGACATTTAGTGCCTCATGGCTGAGCATTTTTTGAGGAGATAAACAAATGGATGGCCTGGTGTTCTCATGATCACTTATTTGTTATATTCTTTACATTTTTTGCTGCTGTTTGTTTTGTATGTGTAACAGAGATTCTTGGCTTCTGTTCCCCTAATTAAAAAAATGCACTGAAGAGTTAAAAATGTTTTCATTTTGGTGTGTTGTAATTTGTGTTCTTTGGTTTCTTGGTAGATAAGCCCTTATCAACTGTTTTTGGCACTAGTTTAGAAAAGCCTCTATACTCTGGGAGAATATTTAAGCATACACTTCATTTTTAAAATGTACTTGAGGCCTGTTGCAGTTGTGGTTAAACACTTCCCTGATGATTTCAGCTAAAGAATTGGGGTCTTTAGCTAGTTTATATTTTATTTACCGAGAAAGGTCTTGTCTGCAAAAAACTGCCTTGTCTGCAACAAGAAGCTATAAACAGTGAATTAGTGACTCAATGTGATTTTAGACCAGGAAGCTGCTTTGAATTACATTTTTCAGCTTTTGAAAAATTGCATTAAGCTCTGCAAATGAGCCATTGGGGATACAAGAGTAGATCATAAAAATCCATTACAAATATATTAGTTGCATTGCGTTTTAGTGTTGTAAAAAATAGTTTCACTGCTTGGTTGAAGACTTAATGAAAAAAAGAATACAGAAGCATCTGTTATTCTGTTCTATTGCTCCTTACACCATGTGCGGATGTGCAAACAAAGTAAGGGATTGTTTTGTGTAATTTGTTCAATATGCTTAAATTCATCCATGGAGTCACTCCATTGACTTAAAAATAAGGACTTCATTTGGCTCTGTATCAACAACAGAGCAGTGGATAAATGAGCAAAGCTTTGGGGTTTTTTTTCTGTACTGTTATGGGGAAATTAAAGAACAAATGAGTTTGTTGTTTATTATTGATGTGGCTAGTAGATGGAAAACATTATAGCTACTCTGCACGAAGTCCATTTTTGGTACTAAGGAGTAATAAACAAATTAACTAGTGTCTCTGTCAAAGAACCTACTGGAAAAATGGGAATTGTATGAAAAAAACATTTCCAGCACACATCTGTTAAATATTATGTGTTAACATTCATGTGCAAGTACTACAGCTCCAGTATTGCAATGCACAACACTAAAGGGAAAAACTACACCTGCACAAACTTCTCGGGACCCTCTGCACCGAGACAGTGTAGAAGTACATGGTGCCTGCCCACATTATGGACCCCATCTCTCCCTTCTTGACTGGGCATTTTGTGCTAATTTACACCAATTTACATATTTGTCTAGTAAGTAAATAGGACTTCCATTAAAATAAACAGAACTTCCACTGATGTGGGAGATCTTGAGGCATCTCCTCTTTTATGCCAGGTACTATCCTTTAGGCTAGAACCTCTTTGCAAAACTGGCCCTGTTTTCTGTGATGCTTCATAGAGATTCAGGCGCAACTTCCATTGAACTTGAATATATTAAGTTCCTTTGAAAATTCCAGCTAAGATTTTTCCACTAATAGTGGAAATAGTTTGACGAGCTGCAGATTTACCTACAAGAAAATATAATGTGTGTATGACACACCTCTTTGAAAGCTATACAAAAAAGCTCCGTTCAAGAAATCCAACTATACTATCACCATTACTCCCCTAACTCTACCGTAATCTGAACACTTGTGCATCTGAGTGGAACCAGGGCCAGCTGAGCCCTTTCAAAAAATCTGTATTTTTAATGGTTAATCATTAGTGAGTCCTGACAGCATCCTGCTTATTAGCTGCTTATGTCAGGGCTTGCACATAAAGACTCAAAGCCAGACCCAGAAAGACTGACTAGCTAAATAACAGCAAAATATAATAGAAAAAGAAAAATTTCATTTGGAAGGGACTGCTAAGAGTCATCTAGTCCAACCCCTGCTCAAAGCATGTCCAAGCAGATCATGCTGTGCAAGTCCTTGCTAAGTTTTGAATATCTCCAAGGATGGAGAATAAAACCTCTTTTGGCAACCTGTTACTGTGCTTGACCACGCTCGCAGTGAAATTTTTTTCATTATATCCAATAAGAATTTCCTCTACCTAGCTTGTGTTCGTTGCCTCTTGTCCCATCACTGTGCACCCCCAAGAAAAATTTGTCTCTGTCTTCTCCATAGTGTCCCACTGGGTAGCTGAGGAGAGGAAAAAGGTGTCCTCTTTGCCCACTCTTCTTCAGGCTGAGCAGATCTTAATGTCTCACCCCCTCCTCGTATGCCACGTGCTCCAGCCCCAAGCAAATAGGTGAAAACTGCAAAACTGTTTCCATTTTCCATCTTTGCTCTGTTTGCTTCCTCTGCTGTGCTGCTGGCCAGATTCTTCACATGCCTAGCGAACATCTTTCTGCATTTCTACCTACACATTCTCATTCCCCAAAGCACAGCTTACTCTAATCAAAGCAGTTAAGGAGAAAAACAAGCACACCCTCCTCCTCTTGTTCCAAATTTTGGACACAGGCTAACGTACCCAATGTAGAGCCACCATTCCAATGTGTGCAATCAGTGTGAGTCCAGCACTGAGTCTGAGCTAACAGGTCCTTTCATGTCCTGGAAGGATGA
>VYZW01038637.1:59888-71464 GCA_013401315.1 Balaeniceps rex | reverse complement strand
TCTTTTTTTTTTTTTTTCCTTTTTTTTTTTTTTGAGCCTGTAGGGTACATTTGGATTATGCATGTAAGCTTTTCTCTGAGATGATATTAACTAGCCTTTTATCTTATCTGCTTCTCTCCCTGCTTTTTAGTGAAAGCTGCAGTGGACAGATAATAATTTTTCATTCTTGAAACCACAGTTCTGAAGAAAATAAAAATATTGTGATGCCTGCAACAGAAATGCTAAAACCAACACCACGTTTATTCATGTTAATTATAACAGTTTCATGATTTCCAGAATAGGCATAATTTTTCATCCCAGAATCATGGGATGAAAATCCGTGTCACCATTATGTATAGAAAACCCTAAGTTCTCTGTGAATTAGATATTATTATCTTTGATTTCTTAAGGAAACTTACATAAACTCAACAATATGGAGATGACTTGAGTCTCCTGAGAGAATACAGCAGATCAGTGATAGAAATGTAGAGCTCAAAACACTTTGATCCTAGTGCTGTTCTCCACCTAAACTCCCCATGAACATCTCCAAGAATCCCCTGTATGTCTTGATATAAATTTATTTTTCAGTGGCTTATTTTTTCTAGCACTACAGGCCTGCAGAACACCACAGTAGTTTTTTTGTTGGTTTCATTTTTCCATTTGGCTTGAAGCAATGCACTGTATTGTAAGAAAGGAGGGGCAATAGAGACATCTTTTGTATTCTGTGAATCTTGCAAAAGTCATGTCCAGGAAATGAAGGAGAACAAGGTCAGGACACTAGGCGCTCATGAGGAAAAACTTTACCACATACCACACTGTCAGTGCAACACAAGGAGGGGCCTCCACAAAAGATGAGAATGATAAGAGTTATTTTCTTACCCTTTCATAATATCCCTCTAGTGGTTGACAGCATCTTTAGCACAGAATGGTTTTTTTCAACACATTACTCTTATTTAGCAATTACTAACAGTGAATGAGAGCATATTCAGTATTTAAGAACAGCACCTGTAAGCAACCTTCTTATTCATGAACAGTTGTACTTATTTTTATGGTCCAGCAGATACTCTGTGTATAATCCCTTGCATATTCCTATTTTGATAATCTCAGTTTCATAACAATCTTGTAATGGAAGATGCATTTTCTTCACAGAGTCATAGAATCATTAAGTTTGGAAAACACCCCTAGGATCATCTAGTCCAACCATCAACCCAACACCACCATACCTACTATACCATGTCCCAAAGTGCCATGTCTACACATCTACGCTGAGACCTCAGCACAGGTACCCCTCAGGTGAATTTGTTATTATGTATATCTAGAAAACTTCAGGACATGGTTTAGTAGGCATGGTGATGTTGGGTTGATGGTTGGACTAGATGATCTTAGAAGTCTTTTCCAACCTTAATGATTCAATTCTATTCTATTCTAAAAACAATGGATAGTGAGTAGAGTTACCATCTCATACTAGGAACCCAGTGGCTGTGTTTCAAAAGTTTTATAGGAGTAGTCCCTGGAACACCTATACCCTTACCTTCATATCGCCTTATTGCTTTCATATCAGCCTGTACAGCTGTCTTGGGAAGAGCGAGTGGGAAAATTTATTGGTATCCAGACAATCAGCACAGCCAGGCCACGTCTCTGTGCCTCTTAAGCCAACTTGCCTTACTATTTTACTTGCATCTCAAAAAAATTAATTCTTTTCCTTGATGAAATGGGCCTACCACATCTGCAAAAATGAACTTTCTGTCCAGTTTATCTTTTTAACTGTTCATGCTCAAGCATTGTTTTATTATTTTTCATTTTATTTCACACCTTCAGCACAGTCTGCTGTCTCGGTAGGTAAAAAGCAAGACAGCCAGTCCGGATCCTTGCCCTAGGTCATAGGCAGAGTTAGTAGCAAACTGGGGAAGGAAGAGTCCAGATGTTCTGGCACATAAGCTGTTATCCTGGTCACTGCATGCACCTCACTGCCTCCAAAAAAAAATATATTGCTCAGTGTTGGAAGGTAGGTGACTTCGTTCCTTGGTGGGGAACAGATTTTGGAGTGCTGGCCTCGTGCACAAGGACCGGCTAGTTCCCATAATAAGTATGACAGCAAAATATCTCACACATTTTCATCCAGAAAGCCTGGGGTGTGTTCTTAACTTGGTATCTCACCTCTCTTGTCTTCATGCTGTGATCAAATGGACAGAGCGTTTGATTTTTTGATCTTCTGTAACCCTTTATTATTTATTGGCAATTTCAAGGTGCTGAGCACTTCTGTGAAATGCTGAGCACCCTGACGTTTCAGTGATTGCCAATTAAAGGTGTGCAGCACCTTTCAAGACTGTGACTTATAAGAGCAATTGTGTTGAAAGGGAAAAGAAGTCTTGTCCTGTTAATTACAAGTTCAATTAAAACACGACCAACACCAAAAGTACAGGTCAAGAAGAAACTCAACGCACAGTACATTTGACATGTATAAAAGACAAATATGCCTTTTTATTAGTTTGAAGGTTAACGTGCTCATTAGATTATAACAGTTCATTATGCAACTGTGCCTGTGTCTGCAGTATGATATATAGCAATCAACAGGAACATTTCAGGGATGAAATAAAATGAAAAATAATAAAACAATGCTTGAGCATGAACAGTTAAAAAGATAAACTGGACAGAAAGTTCATTTTTGCAGATGTGGTAGGCCCATTTCATCAAGGAAAAGAATTAATTTTTTTGAGATGCAAGTAAAATAGTAAGGCAAGTTGGCTTAAGAGGCACAGAGATGCAGATTTGGGCTGACAATGTTTATGATGACCACAGCTTTCTTGTTTTCCCCCTTTACCCTAACATAATTGCTTTTGACTGGGCAAATCATGTTGTTCTCATTGTAATGTCATTGCAATTTATGGTTCCATAAGGCACTTGAATAGATTTTTTGTTTTTATATGCTTTGCATTTCATTTTAATGCCACCCAAGAAAATTACATACCTAAAACTGTACGTGTTACTTTTTATTAAATACCAAATGGTATAATGTTTTTTTTCCCCTCTGTTTCTTGATTACAATCAAGATGTGTTTTAGATTTTATTACGGCATCACTTTCCTACCTCAATTAGAGCCTTAAGGTTAATTTCCGCTCATACTTTGCACTAAATGTCAAGCTTAATGCAGGTTTTATGTCAATGTAGGGTAAAACCCATCCACAAAGGGCAGACGTGGCTTTGTGGGAAGCTCTATATCCACTGCCAAGCACAATTTTGATCTTGGAATGGAAGAAATGACTCAGACTGCATGAAGTCCATTGGGAGATTCATAGCAATTTCAAGTGAAGTGTACTTAGATGCCATGACAGTAGTAGAAGATCTTACCATAAAAAGTATACTATATATAAACTGTAGATGAGGACTGCTCTGCCAGCAGCCAGTCTACATGGAATTCACCCACTGTGTGGGAACTACTATTTTCATTGAAGCCTCCCTTTCTCATGGCCCCACTCCCTGCAAGCCAAGGGAGCATCCTGAGGAAACCCCTTAGAAAAACCACACGAAGTTAAAGACCTCTATTGCACCAAAAGATTTAGACAATTATTATTTCTCCTACTTACTGGCTTTAAAAGCTTGATCATTTCCCAGATTAAGATACTTTAAAGGCTCAAGGATCTAAAGAAGAAAAAAAAATCAAAATGCTGACAATGATAAGATTGCTCATTAATGTCTTTGTAATGAATTATTTATTCTACAAACTATAGCAGAATGTAAATAAGAAAACACTGATGTTACAGTCATTTTCTGAGCACAAAAGCTTTGCCACATCCAAAATCTTAAAGATTCATGAAATGAATTCTATAACACCTTATGAGAGCACACATTATTGTCTCATGGAAGGAGACAGTTTTATATAGAAACCTCAAAATAGCATCATTTCTATAGATAGGTCTGGTTAGAAAATCCGTATTTTTTTCACTTTAGGAGAATCCATTTTTTTATCTAGATTTTTTTTGTGTCTTTGTAACAGGTTGATTTTTCCTGCAAAAATCTTTTTTCTTTCTTTTTTTCCCAGGAAAAAGGAAATAATTAAACCCTCAAATTTCAACAATTTTCATGTAAAGTTTCCAGTGAGCTGTACTTACAGGGGAAAAAATGCAGCAATGGATATTATATTCATGCTCTACATTTTTAATATTTTCACTCTCTTCTGGGGAATTATTAATAGAGAAGTGCTCTCAATGTCTGTAAGAGGAAGGGAATTTTACCCTTGCCTTTTAGAAAGCACATGAGAAGCTAATATGCAAGACAGTTACTGAGGGAGTGAAGTGTCAGCATGCAAGATTAAAACATATAAAGAAAAAATAATTACTGCAGGCCTTATAAGCTATTAATGCATATCTTTATTCATATCCCATTGCCAGCTAATGTTTTTGTAATAAAAAAAAGCACACACACACACAAACACACACATACAACCCTACATAAATATATACACATAGAGTTATAAAATAATAATTTATAAGGGTGACCCAATGGGAAACCAGCAGAGATATTCAGATTTAACTGACAAGCAGTAGCTGCAAAGCTTCAGTTCTGATATATACCTAAGGGGCAACATTTTAGAAAAGAACTAAAAAGAAGATATTATATTACTATTAATAAAGTTTTATTTCCAAAGGGAAAATATGATCAAGTGCTTTGCTTCTTAGGCTGACTTTTTTTTTCTTTTTTTTCTTTATTTCTGTTGAAGTTGGAAACAAAATTATTCCTAACTTAACCAGTTGCTCCCTTTTTATATTCAACTGTTAAACTACATGAAAACAATAAGGGATGGTGAGTAATGAGATTAACAAAACCATACTCCTCAGATGATGTGTGATGAACAAGGCTCAGTGCCAAACATTTTTAGCCAAGTCAAGTCAGTCTATTCATGTTCATATACCATAAAATCTGCTTTTACAAGGATATCTATAACATTTGCATTAGAAAGGAACAAATGAAATCTTAAAATCTTTGTTTGCATCTATCCTGAGTACTTCTATAATGATATATAAAATGAGAATGCATATTTTATCTTTACCTAAATCTTGGTTGCTTAGCTGATTAAATTTTATAATGGATTACATATTATCTGGAGGGCCAGGAGGCCAAGATCTGTTTCCTTTTGCAGTAACACCCTACTCAAGGGCAATCTTTCGAGACCTTAGGCCAAACCCCAAATTTCAGACATTTTATTAAGTTCCCCAAATTTGGAGGTTTTCTCTCTTGGCTTTACCCTTAATAAATCAAGAGCAACAAGCAAAGCCTGAAGGCATGAGTTCAGTTCTGATCTGTTACTTTTCATCATTTTGGATGCCTCTTTCTCACCAAGAAAGCCAGGCTACCTGAGGCACCACTGGATGGTCTGATGACAACTGGGTGAAAAACTTACTTCAAACTCTGTGAATAAGAAAAATACACACTTTTTCCTTCCCTCCTCTCTCTTTCTTTCTTTTTCTCTAACCTCAAGTCAGGAAGAGATACTCTGAAATCTTAAAGCAGGTATGAAATGAGAAGTGGAAAAGAAATCATTGTGTCAGGTGGGTTAAAGCATGTGTAATATTCTATATTATTACAATTTTATTTTTCCAATTGTCCTGGTTTCACTCGGGATAGAGTTAATTTTCTTCCTAGTAGCTGGCATAGTGCTGTGTTTTGGATTTGATATGAGAAGAATGCTGATAACACTGATGTTTTAGTTGCTGCTAAGTAGTGCTTACACCAGTCAAGGACTTTCTTCTTCAGCTTCCCATGCTCTGCCAGGTACACGAGAAACTGGGAGGGGGCACAGCCAGGACAGCTGACCCAAACTGACCAAAGGGCTATTCCATACCATATGACGTCATGCTCAGTATATAAACTGGGGGGAGTTGGCCAGGGGGCAGCGATCGCTGCTCAGGAATGGGCTGGGCATTGGTCGGCGGGTGGTGAGCGGTTTCATCACTTGTTTTTCTTGGGTTTTGTTCTGCTTTTTGTTGTTTTCCTTTTCACTACAATTCATTATTATTATTGTTGTTGTTGTTGTTATTATTATTATTATTATACTTCAATTATTAAAACTGTTGTTATCCCAACACACGAGTTTTCTTATTTTTGCCCTTCCGATTCTCTCTCCCATCCCACCGGAGGGGGAGGGTGAGCGAGCAGCTGTGTAGTGCTTAGGTGCCAGCTGGAATGAAACCATGACACCAATCTATTTGTGTTAACTTGTATAATGTTTCAATTTCAGAAAAAAAGTCAAGTACAGAAACTGAATTTAAAAAAAAAAAAAGGCATAATTGTTCACACTGGGAATTACCTGAAAACAACATTTGTTTGTAAGTAGCTTTGATTTCAATTCCTGCCAGAAAACAGAAAAAAAATCCTTTTTTAAAAAAGTGCCGCAGTCAGATCTAATCTGTAAGTCTCCCATTCTCCTCTTTCTTTCCTTGAGTACCTTAAACCTTTAGCTAAGTAGATATTTCAGCTGCATCATGAAATTGAAATGACTGTGCTGTTGATGAGCACATTGACTCTGAAATCTGGAAGACATATTGGTAAACTCGATAATGAAGCTTTAAAATAAGGGTAGTCAAGATGTTCCAGAATGCAAAAGTTTTGTAAGAGATACCTTGAAAGAACATTAACACAGCTATTCCCAAAAAGCAAACGGAAATTATCTGAATATGCAAAGAGAGATTCATGATATATAAAGTGCATTTAACATGAGACCATAGATTTTGGAATTGGAGAGCTCAGCAGATCATATAGTCCTCTTCCCTGACACAGCACACGTCACCTATACCTGCTGGGAAAGGAAACTCAGACTGTGGTCTGCATACCTTGCATCTTGCTTGTCGATATTCTGTGGACTATTCATGTTTCTCTTGGTGTGTAGGGTCCAAAGCTGCCTCAAATATTTCAGTTCAGTGCTCTAGCAGTGTACAGTAGATCATAGTAATTACTTACGCTACAGATGTCATTTCTACTTGTATGCTATGAAATCATATGCCATATTCACAGCATCAAGAAATTTTTATTATCCTCAATAACTCTCAGATCCTTTTTAGCAGAGCTAATGCCCCACAAGCTATTCCCTGATCTTTAGTTATGTGGTTCAGCATTTCCACCTGTATATAGAAATTCATATTTAACTCCCTTTTACAGAACTTTTTTTCAGTTTTCAGGGCCATTCTCACCACAAATATTCTGTAGGATGCAGACATGCACAGAGCAGGTCCTAGAGGCTTTGGCTTTCTCCGTACTATTCTGATAGCTTTCCTTTCCCACTGAGCAGTAGAAAAGCTCTTGCTGGGATCATCCTTTTATAACACAACGTACTTTCATGTATCCACACATACAAACCTGTCTGGTCCTATTCAGTGTACTGCTTGCTTTGGCATATAGACTTTCCATCAGTCAGCCAAACTCTTCCTTATACACCTTGTTCCTATGCAATTAAATTCTCGATCCCGGCTCCCTCCATATTAACCACTTAGAAATGGACAGTACAGATCTCCTATAGCAAGTCCATGAATAGAGGTGGATAACAGTTTTATTGAAGCTCATGTGTGTTCATATTCAAGGCATGGAGAGCATCCCATAGTTGTGGTCTTTCTTCAGAACAATGTAAAAATACTCCATGAACCTTCCTCAGCCTCTGGCAATTGAAATAAGAGCAGCAGAACTCAGGTTGTCTTGTTTGTTTGCATGCACATATTTAAACACAAACCACATTTTGTCTTTCTTTGCTGCCTCTGATATGACACTTAAAGGAAGTGAACAGGTCAAGTCAACTGTGCCTCTGAGGCCAAGGAAGCTCCCTTACAGAAATGAAGACTAATAACTACCTAGAAGGGACCACTAATCATTCATTTAACTGCTACTACACAGACTACACTGAAAGAAAATCTTCTGAAAAAGTAAAATATGTAAACTAAGACTCCAGTATTATAATATTTTTCTACCTGGCGTTTGTCATTGCAAGGAACCCCAAAGCGCTTCATAAACAACATGTACTAGAACCACACAGAACACAACTATAAACTTAAATATGGTGTGACTGCTCATAAGGGATGCTTTATCCCAGATTTCTGAGCACACACACTACCTTCATTTACTGTAAATTATTGTGTACATAGAGAGAAACACAAAAGCCAAGTTTTCTTATACTTACAGTTGGCATAGATGTATAAACAAGTGTCTGGACTTTCACAGATGACAACCGTCTGTTAGCTAGCACCCAAGAACATCAGGCCATAGTCAAAGTGTTATACTTTCTCTTAAACAGAAGTCTTCCTCCTTAGCATTATATACAGTGAGGTTGGTTGTATTGTACAGAAAGAGGACTGAAGCTCAGGAAATCTGAATACAGCATCTAGCTCTGACCTAAGGTTGATTCACAGGAAATCTCTGTGGTCCCGTCTTCTCCTTTTGTCTCTCCTTTTGTTGTAATTTGTTTGCACAGGAAATTATTTCTTGTACAAACCTTGGAGCAGAGAGGCCAATTGACAGGATTGTAACACATTGAAATTACTATTGTTCTTGAATGAATTGTAGGTTGTTACTGTGAGGAAAAGAATTTAATGAAAAAATTTTTGCCACAGGAAGAAATGCAGGAAAAATAGAAAGCAGTCAGTATCTGGTAAAACAAAGGTTTTAAAAAAATATTTTCCTCTTCTCTCATACAAATGAAATAGAGAAAGAGTTTGAACACGGTAGAGTTTGTGAAATGGGCTGATACAGTATTCATGTGCAGATGGAGTAGTCATGAGAAGAAAGATGTTATTGATCAATCAAGACAGTTATCTCTGGGTAGAGCACTCACAAACTATTAATGACAAAGAGATACATCTAATAGTAATGGGATGAGACACAGAGGGAAATTCCTCTCTACTCTTTGCTTAAGGAAAAAAAAATTCTCTTTTGGATAAAAATCTTGCTAGCTGGATAAGTCTCACAGGAGGAGCCACAGAATGTTATTTTTTGTGTCCTTAAACAAATGCAGTCCCAGCGTAGGCTGAATACGTCAAGCTCCAGAACTACTCTGCTCTGTTGTGCTCTGTTATTTCAGTCATCAGTGATCTTTAGTTCACCTGTACTAAAATTAATGGAGAGCTCTTTAAAAAGGAGGGGTTTTTTAATATAGTTAATGTTCAGCATTTTTTTACTTATATAGTTGAAGTCATATCCTGGAGTAGAATCCAGAATCTTCAATGAAGCACATACAGCAAAGGGAGAGAGAGATGAAGAGAGGGATCCAAAACAACCCCAGTCAGATAGCTAGTCAAAAAGAGCAAGATAAGCAAATTTTTAATGCGTGATGGAGTTTTATCCACTCGTAATCCACAGTTCAGAAATCTCTCTCTTGAAAATGGGCAGCCAGACCCCTTTTTCCAAGGGTCATGTGCCCTTCTTTTCTGTTTGAAGAATAGTCACCAAACTGCCAGATCATGTCCCCTTTTAATCAATAGTTCTGTAGTTAGGGTCAGCAACTGTGTCTCTATAAGGGAGACTTCTTAACCACAGCTGTCATCTACCTCAACCATGCCCTAAACATCAAGGTACAAACTCTTCTTGAATACTCTGTATTTTTTTCTTCTGTAGCTGGTCTGCTGTTCAAAACAAACTGCCAGATGCATTGGGCCACAAAGACTGAACAAGGTGGAGTTTGGGTCTGGTGCTCAGTGGCCCTTTGTCAGAATGTTTTCCTCAGCTGATTTCAAATTTAAAAGCTACATGTGAAACTTTCGAGAAGAATTTTACATTATAAAAAAAAAAAAAGAGGCTCAGAAAATGCTGAAATGCCTCTGACGTTAGATGACAGCTGAGGGTGCCCACATGCATTGCTTTGGTTTTAGGCAACAAAATTCCACCTTCACGCTATTCTAGATTCTGGCATTCAAATTAGTTTTGATTTTTAGTCCCTAATATCAAGGCTGTGACAAATCTACCCATAAACTGGATCATAAATCCAGTTACTAGGCTTTATATTTTTAAGAGTAACTTATGGAAATACGATTATGTACTTGATATCTAATGCACTTATTTCCAAGTCTTGTACTAAAATTATGTAAATTTTTGTTTGGATGTTGCTTGAAAAAGAAACTTCATTTTTGTATGCTGAATTTGTTAACCAGTT
This sequence comes from Balaeniceps rex, assembly GCA_013401315.1. NCBI lineage: Eukaryota > Metazoa > Chordata > Aves > Pelecaniformes > Balaenicipitidae > Balaeniceps > Balaeniceps rex. Next base: position 61,359 of record VYZW01038637.1, on the reverse strand, counting down.
AGTTAACTAGTGTGATCTCCCCCTCTTCATCACATATTTAGTCAAAGATTATCTTTGAAGAGCAAGTGCAAAATTCCACTGAACCCATGTTCAAATCATTTTTCATGCAACAAATAACTTTTTGCAAATTTGCCATGAACATTATGCTGATTATTTCCTCCAGTCAAAAACTATTTGGGAGAGGAGTTGTCAATATCTATATTATTGTACCTTATAACATGTTCTGGTTTAAATCTTATGAGGAAGGAGGGTCATAGAGTAAACCACAGAACAGTCCTTTAGGTTTTAAACCCACAAGAAAATCTTTGCATCGAAAATTCTGTAATTTTTAAGATAATTAATTCTAGAATGGAAAAGCTAAAATAAACAGAAAAGTTTTTTTTTCTGCACATATAAAATGAGAGATAAAACAAAATATAGAAATTAGACAAATTAGTAATCCTTAGTAATAACAGGTATGGTTTCAAGAATTCACCATCTGGGTACGTATTATGGAATAAAACAAATACATAAACAAATAAACTTGTAATTATACAATCATGGAGTCACAGCTTCCTAACAAATACCTTCACACAACATCTGATAGTAATCCATAATTAGGATTTTTATCCTGGACATTCACAGTTGTACAATTCTAGGTCTTGGATTTTCAAAAACTTTCAAAGGCTCCATCAAGTCTCGTCAACATATAAACCCCATTTAAAGCAGCAGGATGAGGCATATAAATACCGTCTGAGTATCTAAATCACTTAGTTTCTTATACCTTTTGCAGATCAGGAGATTTGGAGATATACAATATACACTGCAATGGGAAGCTAAAAATCTTGATGTTGGTGGATCATTTATGGCATTGTGTGGAATAAATATGGACAAATGTTTCCTCCTATCTCTCTCATACCTGAATTCAGGAACTTCCTCAAGCAATGGGTATATCTAAGGCATGAAAAAGTTTCATTTTGGTGTAGGAAGTTTTGTAGATAAACTTGCGTGTTTATCAAAATCTAACTCATTGCTTTATAGAAATAAATAGACTTAAAATGCCAAAAAAGACTGTTCTGTCAAACATGTCCCAAAACTTTGTTCTTCAAGCCTGTGATTTCTCTTTAAGCTTCTGTGCCAATTTCATAAGGCAAAATAAAAACCTTCTGTCATGATTTAAAGACCTTAAGCAATGGAGAAATCAGCACATATCTACATGTATTGCTCTAACAGTAAACTTTTTTCAGGGTAAAAAAAAAAGTCCATCTTATTTATTTCTCATTCTGATGAAGCTAGGTATATATTAAAGATCCACTTTTCATAGCTTTCTTGTGCATTTTGGTATATACAGGTCACATTGAATCTCTCTCTTTAAAATTGCCCCCCAATAAATTGAAGAATACTGAACCTCTTAAATATATCAAATTTAGGCATGTTTTCTGCTTCCTGAACCATTTATTTTATAACTTTTTCAATGCTTTCCAATTTTCCA
>VYZW01038637.1:45151-59867 GCA_013401315.1 Balaeniceps rex | reverse complement strand
TTTCCAATTTTCCAACATTTCTCTGCAAATGTGAGAACTTCAAAATAATCCCAAGTGCTCACACTCCCACCCCTCCATTCTCCTCCTTTCCCCAGCCCAAACAGGGAGTGACCCCATAGAGCACCATGAACGCTTTGTCTTCCCTGGAGATCTTCTCTGATGACTGCGTTATCATTGAAGGCTTACGGTGTACAGGGAAGGTCATGCTAAAAGTGGTTGTCACCACTCACACCCCTCTCACGTACTCCTTGGTGAGAACAGAAGTAAATCCAGCCCTCTTCTCACACCTCCCCTCTGGCTCCACTTTTCCTGTCTCAGGAACTTGCCGCTAATCCTTCGCTTTCGGAGCAGTGAAATTCAGGGGAGAGGGGACTATTGGTTTCCTGAACTGCTGAGAAATCATTTCTTCCTCTGCACTTATTTGAACTTCTTTTGCTCAGGAACCAAAAAAAAGTGTTTCCCCCTCCTCAGGTGAATCACCACACTGGTAGAGTGTAATTAAATTATCGTAGCACTCTTAGCTGGACTACCATGTGTCTTGTGAGGGGGACTTCAGTACCAACTAGTAACTGTCCAACTTTTATTCATATGTTGACCAGACTTTCTCATTCACAGGTACAGCTGACAAAAATAATAGGCTGGAATTACTCTATATTACTCAGCAGAGCAATCAACAGGTAAAAAAAAAAAAGTAAATTAATAAAAATGAACCAAATCAAAATAATACTTACAGTACAAACAGAAATTTCATTGCATGGTCCTAACAGAATAATACAAAAGTAGGATATCTAGACAGAGCACAAGACTCTTGTGCCAGGTTTGACCCTGGACAGTCCCTCCAGCTTTCATTTAGGGACAGGAAAGAAGACATCTTGCCTCTCAGAAGCTATATCTTATAAGATGCATATCTAAGCAGAATTATAAAATAACTAGAAGGCAGATCTGAACCCATACCTCTGATTTTCTTGCCTTCTTGAGAGTTTGTCAGCTGCAGTACCGCCTGAATGTTCTCTGAAAACATGCTGCGTGTATGTGTAGAGACAAATGTATTTCAAATCTCAATTCTTCCCCAGATTTAAAACACTAATACAGATTGATTTACAGCATTTTTTAAGAGTATTCTCTCTGTGTAGAACTGGGCCAATCAATGTGATGTACAGTTTTGCATTTTGTCTGATTGCCTTAGGGTTGTAAATATTTATTTTTCTGTTTGTTTGACTTGAATATCTTATAGCTGAAGATTTTCCTCTCAGGGCAATTTTGACTTTTAAGAACAGGAATCCTTGACTTTGTCAATATCTATTAAAAAATAGATTGTCACGGTCCTTCTCCTATAAGGAAAAAATCTATTGTAAAATAACACAACAACCATGACACCATACTTTGAAGCCTCTTTATTATTGAAATAGAAGCAATGAATTAGCCTAAGTTGGCAGTGTGTCTCTCTCAAACAATTTACATTTTCCTTCCCATATTTTTGAGTGATTCAAAATCATCTATTCCTTTCACAGTGTGCATTTTTGGTTTTACTTAAGCTATGAGTCATGTCTGAGGAAATCAACTTTTAAGGTCAACTAGTCAGAAGCCGCAGGTTCCTCTCAACCAAATGCTCCTAGACAATATTGTTAGGACCAAATTATTATTATTTGATTCAGAGTGTAAAAAGAGAATCAGAAGAACAAGAGATATAATTTCAATGCTTTACATATGGAATACAAGATTTTTTAGTAAGTTCCACCTAATATGCATGGGAACAGGGATATACTATGTATCTATCATCACTCCAGAATACTTCAAACACCCAGTGAGGTGGGGAAGTGCTGTCATCTGCACTTCACAGGAGTGAAAAGCAACTAAGAACAGCATCCAGAAATACTTAGACCCCTGAAGTGATACTTAAATAAAATGTATGTATTTCTGAGCAAGTCTGAAATTCTGAAAACCTATACTTTGGCACACCCTCAACAAGAGAAGTGTGGAGCATTTCTCATCCCTCAGATTTATCTAGATCTGCCTCCCCTTGTGACTAAGAAAAGCTTCTGCTGAAGGAGAGACACAGATTTGCATCATTTCAGTCTGCAGAGAAAACTGCTCATTTCCTCATTTTCTAGCTCTGTGGACTCTCCATATGAGGAAGCTGCCACCATTTCCATTCCTAGAAGGCTTATTTTAAAAGAAGTTTGAAACAAACTGAGTTCTTTGGAAGAAAAAACAGAACTTCAGGTGAAGGTTGAGAATCATGAAAACACAAAACTGTTCCTGATTGTGGTATGAAAAAAGCATCTATCTAGCATCTAACGTCGCTAGGTCACCTAACGCTTTGGTTAGAGTGGTCCTTAGCAACTTGCCTGTATTTAAAGAAGTCTGTACAAAACTGCAGAACCATTTAAGATTTACAATGTCTCAGGCTAGTCATTTCTATTTTCATTTCATTTCCATATGTGCTCGGTACAGAGCATCTTGTAACAAGTCACTTCTCAGAGAGCAATTTCCAAAACTCCTTAATTTATACAGAAGGTCTGGTCCAAGAAACACTTGTACATTTAATTGACTTCATGTGAGTAACATGGCAGTACAAAAGTTGAGTATAATTAAGTAAAACTGAAGACATGAATAATTACAAACTTGATCTTGTGAATTACAATATTAACTCATCTTTGAAATTTTATTTCCACATTCTGCTTTATAATGGCAAAGCATAAATAACCAGACAGAAGAGAACTCACAGACCACTCTGCTAAAAGTTGTTGACTAGATAAATGAAATAATTTTTTCTTTCTACAAACTCCAGCTGGTGTGATCTTGGCCTTCAGTACCTACTAATTAAATGGAGAAACATTTGAGATAAAAAGTTAATTTACTAATTAAATGACAAGTATGCTTTATAAATTGTCTCTTTGGCTTATTGTGCATTTAGAGAATTAATTAACAATACAATCAGGCTGCAGTTGTGAGATGCCAATATGGATGTGATTTGAAGATACTTTCACTTCTGTTTTCTATCTCAGTTTTTACGACAGCTGCACCGTAATGAAGATGCTTGACTCTTTTAATTTGTCTCTGTAAAATTAAAATGGGTTTGTGGTTTCTTGCTCACTGGGAGCACAGACAAAATGGTACATTTAACAGTACATTTCTGATCAGTCGACATGGGCATGATGCTGTATTAGCAAGTTGCCATTGTTCTCTATAAATGGGGGTTATAAAATTGGTTTGTCATTAAGTCGTGTTCTTCTGGTAAAGTATTTTCGACACAGTGTTACAATGAAAGTATGAATGTAATTTAACTGACATCTTCGGTTAAAATTAATATTAAAATATTTGTCATTTATAAACAACATTGAGAAGTGGCATCCTTATTTTAAGTGTATATCAATAGATTTTTGTAGATGTTCTTACACTAGCTAAAAAGTGGTTAGTTTAGGAACTGTTAAAGTATAACAGAGTTAGCATATGAGGTCATGGACTAATGGCCAGATAATTATTCACCTTCCTCAGTATGTCTGGCAAAATAAATAATCCTTGTTGACTTGTTTGACTTTTGAATGGCAGATATATATGAACTGCATGTGTCTGGACTGGCCTGACTGATCTTTGGTTTTGCCCCTTCGAATGTTTTTTTGTTTTGTTTTGTTTCCTGGTTGAAATGAAATATAAATATTAACTTGAGGTCAAATCAAAAGTCAACCAGAATTTACTACCTGTTGCAATTCCTCCAACAGTCAGAAAAGAATTTCCCCCCACCCAAAAAAAAGAGTCACCTGGCCCTAATCAGCTTTTGAGCCACTGAGCAAACAAGCTGGTTTCTCTCCACAGGCAGCTATAAATCTTTCTTTGCTTACCACTTTTTATATTCGCAATTAATGTTAGTCCATCACATATTTTTATGTTGATATTTTTACAACCTCTGTTTCATAAACCAAATAGTTAGTTTCAAATTTTAAGAATATTTAGTGTACGCCTATGGATGTGCGTGTGTGTTGTTCCACTCTAAAGGAAGAAAACTGATTACTTTGCATTCAATTTACTTTGATTTTTCTGTCTAGTCTATTGGTGCCTACAGAAGAAAAGAGTAATAAATCATTTATAAAATCAGCCCAATCCCTTCTACAGGGAAATACAGTGAGGCAGACTGTCTCATAAATTGTTTAGAATAATGCAGCTCTCCAGTGATTTACCCTGATTTGTTTGTTTAAAAAAAAAGAAAACCCACAAAACCCGCAGATGGTGATTCCCGTCTTTTATGAAGGGGTTAGCGAATGTGCGCACTTAAGGCAAAAACAATGAGTCACAGTACCTTTTAATGTTCTTGCAGACAATGTAGACAACATCACATTAGCAAACAGACCGTGGGCCAGAGAAATTAGAAGGAATGATGTATCATGAAATGAAGTAATAGGAATGAGTTTTCTGTATTTATTGCAGAGGTTTTGCACTGGTCATATGGCCTGCACTTTCACTTAATAAAGGGGGAAAAAAGCAAAAGACCCACCTCAAACTGACCCAGCATCCCAAATCTTTCGTCTGTCTTACTGTGTGGATCGGTGACAGTGACAAAATGGTATTGTGTGCTGGCAGCTTGATTTCTGGCATTGACTGGGCCGTATGAAAGATCACATCCCCAAACACTTCTGTCATATTCTCTTCCAGATTGTGGTATATTAAACTGAGGAAATAAGCCTGTTTTGCTAGGGATCATAGATTCATCAAAATTAAAGATGGAAAAGACCTGTTAGTGTAAATCACTTACATTATCCCTCATCCAATGCAAGATTACTCCCTGAGGTATATTTTCCAGTACTCTTTACAGTCCACTTTGAAATGACTCATGCAACAGTTTCCACCATTTCTCTCTAGAGATCAGTCTACAGTCTAATAGATCTCACTTACCCTTGGTTTCAGCTTAAATTTTCCATTACTCATTTAGAGATTTATTTTTTTTTCTGGCCATCTGGTAAGGCAGTTTGAGGTGTCTCTCTGAACCCAGCCACCAAGCCTTTGGAGGCAAGCTAAGGGATACCAGGAGGGCGGGAGGTAACCACAGATTGAAAAGGAGTTTGGCAGGTTTTCTAGGGATTCACTATCTTTTATCTATTCATTTGCCAGTTTGGTTCAGTGATATACTCAAATCTGACTCCTGGCCTGACAGTCTCTAAAGATCTAAAGCCGTAATAGAAGCCTACAACATTTTCTCATTCCTATAAACAGAGCGATATTTAATCATCTTGGTATCTCTCGTAGGAAATTTTGGCCACTTCTGAGTCTGAACACAGCTGAAACTGTACTGGTTGAGGGGGATCACCACAATAATGGAGCAGAGCAATGCAGGTGTCATGATTTTTCTTCATCTCCTAATCCCATCCTTCCATCCTGCAGATCAAGAACTACATCGATGTCTATGTAGATATATATACACTATAAGTCATACATAGCCTCTTAAAGCTAAGGCAAGCTGAATGCTTGTACTTGCCCCTTTGATTCGGTCTGGACCCTCCTAGCAACACTCCAGCAAGTTGTGAAAGATGGGGCCCAATGTGCAGAGCAGAAGGCAGCCACGGCAGCAATTGCAGAGCAGTGACCTGCATTGATATCCCCTGTGTTGCCACCTCGCCTAGCAGCATGTCTAGGGCCAGAGAGCAGCTGCAGAGGTGCTTTTCTCCATCCTCTCCAGGATCTGGACTCCCACCTTGTTAACACTTTTCAGGTAAGACTTTCTGAAATATTGACATAAAGAGGATATAGCACAGGGTTATAGACATCCTACGGCGACACAGAGAACGTGCAGGGTTTCAGTTTGGATCCAGTCCATAGAAACTCCATCTACCTGTGTAGCAAACCCTTGTAAGCTCACATGGCCTTCATTAAAGCTCTCTCTGAAATTATGGCATACTGTATTATGTTTGGTAGGCAGAGTTAATAACAAGCTTTCTCCACTTACAAGCCTACAGCATGAAAAAAAATAGGCAAACTAAACCCGAATGGAAAAACATACTTTAGCTTTCATGTAATTTTGGCATACAGGGATGAATTGATTTTTCCAAGGTAGGGAGTCTGTAGCATTGTCAGCAATTAAATCAGCTCTCCCAGGTTCGAGGCCAGTATCTAAACTATGTGTGTCGTCTTGGTCTCAGCAAAACTTGTTTTTCCTTTTGCTTGTTTCCTGCTTCAATTCATACTCGCTTTTGAAAATGAGTTGCACTCATTTTGTATACATTTAGGAGTCAATGTTCTTTCATGAAGGCATTATCTGGAATAAAATTATCTCAAGAAATACATGTACGGAAGGAGCATTTTGCTGCCTAAATTTTCAAAAACGTCTCTGCTTTAGAGAGCACTGAAAGTGAAATACCTGGAGGAGAGATATGTGCATTGTGAAAAATCAACAGCCTCCTCCTTGTATGGTAATTAGACAAGAATCCAAAATATTTAACAAAATGTTTTGAGATACTTGGGAGTTCGCAGTTCATGAAAGAGAAGATAATCAGCCACAAACCGTTCCAGACTGGACATGTGTTTGAATTGCCCCATGGGAAGTGTTAGATACAGGTTACTGGGAAGCAAAGAGAGTCAGTGGGAAATTCATGTCCATCTTACAGCCCTAGCAGTGACCAATCTGCAATAAAATATACAATAAATTGCTCTGTGTTGATTTCATTTTTGCTGAAAGAATAGGCGTAAAAAAGTCCAAACAAACAAGTCCTTTATAAAATATTGGGCAGGATTTATTTTGCCAAGCTCAGACACACAATAGAGGCTTCAATTTTATGGGACAAATGAAGCAACACTCCTAAAATAAGTACCTAGGTTTCTGTCCAGTTAATGGAGAAAAATAAGTGCCTCTGAAGTCCTCCAGTGGGAAATCCTCTGTGCCCAGGACAAAATGAATTCTGCCACTGGGATTTTCTGTCACATTATCATGCCATTTTGGTGGGCCTGTGTGTTGGAGACTTGCAGTATTTCACATACCTAGGAAGACAGGAGCGCAGGAATCATTCTACCAGTCTTCACCTTCCCAAATGAGGATTTCCTGGACACTGTTTGCAATTGTAGTTTGGATGCAGTACCCAAAGAGTAGGACAATTATGCTTAAAGCCACTGTAAGCATTTCATATTTACTAATTTCAGATGGCAAATTTGGGTTTCTGTTAAGCCAGATCTGAAATTTAAAGGCATTTTATCTGTTTAACAACCCCCTGAGACACTGCGTGTCTTCATGTAATTTGAAAATGCTTTTTTAATGCTCAGAGGATTTTTCCATTGTCTTATTAACTGCTCTTTGCTGAGCTTTACTTCTACATCCATTTTCTGTCAGGTAGCCGCACTACAAAAATACATTGCCGTACTTATTTTTCACCCTTAGGCACATACCTATAGATGCATATGCATAGTTTAAATAGTTTTAGCATACTTGCCTTCTCTCAGCTTCATTGAAGCCTACAGAAAACCTGAGGTGGAGGGAAAATTGCTGTCATTGAAGTTAATAGTTGCTTTGACAATATCTATACTGAAATTCTGCATCTTTTATTTACATTGCTCACACACATTCTGAGAATTTTCTTGGCCATGCCACCTAATATTATTTGAGACACAATTTATGGGAATAAATACTTAGGGATCATTTCTCATGGGTATTATGGATAAGACATAGACATGTTTGGCACTCATCTCTACACACTCCAACAGTTCTAAAAAATATTTATACTCTGAGAGACCTCTGCATGTCCTCATGCCACACCAAAAGGCAAGCAATAAATAAGTTTCATGTTATGTAACAACTCTCTCATCATGTGCAATTGAGCTTCATGTTGTCAAATACTTTAAAATGAGAAAAATCATACTAAATCAGAATTATATCTAACACCACAATGGTCCTATATAGGGTACAGATCAGATGGAAAGAAAAATGCTCTGCATGGATTCAGCCAAACTGTGTCACTTGACCTCAAGATCAGTGAAAGATCCCTTGCCTGCTTTATTTAATATAGCTCTAGTTTTTATTGATTAAAAAAAAAAAAAAAGAAGAAAAAATTCCCAAGTGACAACTCCAGCTATTTCCAAAAAGTAAATCCATTACTAAATAAAATTAAGGAATCATTGCAAGAAATTATGAGTAAACTTAAGATTTATCTCACTTAAGCTTAGCCACCTAAGAGATATCTGCTAGTTCTAAGTTATTCATTTAATCTTTCTCTCTGTTCAGCAGACAACCTCCAGAGAGTGACTCATCTTAGACATCTATCTTTAGATGTGGTGAATCATTTTTTGGAAGTGCCAGTCTCTCTGTAGTTACTTATGAGGTAGTCTAGACAACTGACTTCCTAGACTGAGCTCCTAACTTTTAGATGCTTAAAGTCAAGTGGTCTTAAATAATCTATCTTAAAAGATTCCCTTATTGTAACTTCTAAAGCAAGTTGATAGTTGCTGAGAGAGCGATTCAGCTCTTTAAGAATAGGTGCCTATATCTATATAACATTTTATACACCCTATAGCATCTTGAACATCAGCTTGGGGCTGTCAGATATGACATGGGACTAATAGGGACCCTTGCCCTTCTCGAGAGTTTCCTGGAGGCCAGGTGGCCAAATGATAGACCTGATTTTTGGCATATGTAACTAGAGTAATTCCATCAAACACCACTGTTTGAAAGAACTCTGCTCATTCCTTTATACTCAAATTATTTGAATTGTGTTTTTTCATCTGTTGTATGGATTAACAAATGTCTTGTGACAAAATGTCCTCCTAAAATTTAGCTCCAGAGTCATTCCCTATGAGTCCTTCTCTCAGATTAGAAAGGAACCACCAACATGTGTGAGGGACGGAACAGCTGAACATTTGTCTCAAAGCTTGCCGACAAGGAGATAACAGAATCTTGCAGGAGATTGTGCAAGATGTTATCTGCTCACAGGATCGCAAGGATGATCGCCAGGAGCCTCCAGTTTGATGTAGATAAGGGGACATGGGAGAGGCTCAGAGACCTGCCATTGCCCTGGGTTGCGCAAGCTGGAATTGTTGCCTCAGGCACGCATCCTATAAAAGACCACTGCCCCAGACCCTGTCAGGGAGATCCCACTTCGGACACCACCACCATCGAAGACCCCGTTGGTGATCCCCCACCGGGGGAGATCCCACTTCTGACACCACCACCAAAGACCCCGTTGGTGATCCCCCACCACGGTGATCCCCCACCACTGAAGACCCCAGAAGCAAGACCCCCGGCACGCCGCAGATCCATGGTGGTGACTAGTTGCGCTTTCCTATCCCGAACTCTTGTTTTATCTTCCACCTTTCCTTCCTTCCTTTCTTTCCTATTGCTGTTTCTCTTTTCGTGAGTGGTTTAATAAACGGGTGGACTCACGACATCTGACTTCGTTTGTGTCTTAATCTCGCTCGAAGGGATCGAACTTGAAATGAGAGGTTGGTCTAGCTGCCCCTAGCCTCCCAGACTTGTCTGAGGTCGGTTAGAATGCAAGGGGGCCTTCCTCTCATCCAAATCGGATTGTAACAACATGTCAGACATGATTAGTGGGAGCAGAGACTTCCTAGATCACCCATCATACATCCTTCCATCTCCTACTCTCATTTCCATTTCTGGAGCACAGCTTCTTCAACATGTCTCTAACTATGTAATGTGGGGGGCCATCTGAAGACTCCTACTGTTCAGCCTCTTATCCCGAAGACAGGTTGACTGCATTCCCTGGAAACTGAATCACATGCGACCTCTTCACAAAGGACCACACGGACATTTCGTGCTAATAGCAAAATGTATAAGGAAGTAAAGGGAACACAGTGAACAGATACGCAGATGAAACTGAGTAGCATTTGGTGTATATCCCAAGTGGTATAAATGTTGTTTCTTTTTAATACATTATTTCTTCCACTAGGATATATCGTGCTTGTGAGCCTCAGCAATCCTTTTTTCTGTTATGCTCTCTGACACAACCTCAGATGTCACTGTCGCACCCAAGCCATCATGCCTTATATATGGAATAAATAATTGGGCAAGGAGTTTGCATCACTGTATAATATTTAAAGGGAGTGGGAATATATTCAATGCTTTTCGTCCACCTATTAGGGAAATGGTGACACTGGTGTCACAAGTTTATCCAATTTCTTTTGCTGCAGAGGGAATGTCACATACGTTGGGGGCACAGGCTATTCGTTTTGCAGTCCTCTGTTGCCTGGCGTATAATTATCACAGCTCATCTTTATTAAACACCAGCCTTATCTTTGTTTTGCTCTCTTTGTTGATAGATGTAACCTCAATACTGTTGCCATGGCTACGGTAACAGTAGCTGAGAAGATTTTGTTTGTTGTAAACAAACTGAGCTATACAGGCACAGATCCTAGTGGAGCGTTTCCAGTCTCTTGCCTTATATTATGCTGATTAACACTGCCATCTCCCTCCTGCAACCTATTCCTTATTTTAATTAGCATTAATTTAAGCTGTATCGAGGAGTGTTTCCCCTTTTGTGCAATTGCACCCCCTTTCTGAGAGCTTTTTTCCCTATAGCAACAGCCATAGGTTAGGACTGCAGCCCTGCTGAGAGCATCCTCACAGCAAAGCCCTGCTGGTACCAACAATTAATCTAGATGTACACACTAGCATAATGGCAAAAGATTGCTTTAATTTACTTCCTACATTCTCACCTCCAGGGGCAACTGAACTTGTTCTGATGTAGGAGCCATGGTGATCTGAAAATGTGTTACTAATTCTGAAGCTTATTTAGCTTCAAGCCAATTTTTCAAAATTAAGGGCCAAATTCAGCCCCTCACATACGGAGATGCAACTCCTCTGTAAGCAACTGTATTGCAAATTCTACATCACTGTTGACTTAACCCATGATTCCCCATGTGTAAGGAAATGACCAGAATATGTTCAGGAATAATCTGAACATCTAGCAGCACCTGATTCATGTTATTTTTATGGCAGACCTTTCCTCTAGCAGACATTTTCTCAAATACTTAGACTTGGCTCCTGAGTTTTATATTAATTTTATTCACTGTGTATGCCAATGTTAACAACGTCCAGTCTATACTATATCATTTTACTATTATTATTTTCATCTTGAAGAGTTTAGGAGCTATCCCTGAGGGAAATCTGACTGCCTGTCTCAAGGGACTAGTACTATGTTCTCTGTGAAAGGTTCAGCAGTTTCACTACATGCATATACATATTACTGTTGTATTTTTAATAGTGCTATTAAACACCTAGATTCCTTCATTTCACCTAGATTAAACTAAGTGAAAACCACAGTGGGCCAAGGGCTATATCAACATATAAACAGTGAGAATGTTTCTGCCTAAAAAGAACTGGGTTGGAAAAGAGACAGGGTAAGCCAGGTGAGATACGTCTGTCCTGCAGCAGTACTGTAGTTCAAAGTGATTAGGTGCTGCTCTGATTGGACACAGCGCTATAATATTATCCATGAAAATGGCGTTATGCCCTGCTCTGCATGGCCTTGCACTGTCCTGTTCTGATTGCATGATCTTGTTACGCCTCTGCTAAGGTGTCCCCTACTCCTCCTTCACCTTGCACCACTTCAAAAGGTGTTATCTGGAAGCCTTCTTTGCTCAGCAATGCACGAATGAACCTCACGATGTTTCCCTTCTCTCTCTTTCTCTTGCTGGCTGTGCATCCACCTCCCTCCAGAACAGAGCAAAGCTGCCATTTGTGGGATGTCAGCAGGAATCTGCAGACCCTGGATGAGGAATGAAGTTGTGCTGAGAACAGGGTACCCTTTTGTAGGGTATTGGACAAGAAGAGAGCACTTCCAGTGTTGCTTTATGATACCTCCATAGTGTGAACACCAGAGAGGGCAACTTCTTCTGGGAACACTGAAGTTAAGAATTCCTTCCTCTGCACTGATCCCCTTCGTCCAAGAGATCAAATGGAATCAGAATATTAATAATATCATGATATACATCAATGGAAATCTAATAGTAATAATCTAAACTCTTTCTTTAATACTTCTTGTTTTCACATCACAAAATAGGTAGAGATGTGTCCTATTTGCAGCCTCTTGGCAAAACTTCATACCCCAAAGGAATACCGGCTTCTGAGGTTGAGTCAAGGAAGAAATTACAGCACTTGTGAATTTCCTGGATTGCACAATTTTACGTTCCAACTCTTCATGCTACTTTAATATAATTTTACAGATGAATGATAAACAAGGTGACGCACTGGCACTAGCAAAGTTGATGAATGGGAAGGAAAAAATTACACTCCCCGTGAACTTTTAGAATGGTTCACACTTATTTTCAGCTTGGAAAGCTGTTTACCTATTCATATAGCAGCTTTTTAAAGTGCAAATGGAAGCGAACCAGCATGTGGAGATCTGTAGTAGTTTGCAAATGTCTCCACAGTATCTGGAAATCAACTTGAAATATTGGAATAGACCAAATGCTCTATAGACCCAAACTTACCTCTCCATGTTTTAATGATGTTTTGCTAGGCTGACAGTGCAATCACAGGGTGCAATCTGGCAGCCCACCTAAGAGTATTTTCACAGCAGAGCCCTCCTTGCAACTTGTAGTTCTAGCAACATAACCTAACTTAATAGGTTTCACCAGCACGTCGAGTCAAAAGACCGCTATGAAGTTTGGTTTCTCTTCCTCCCTGGACTAAAAAGCAACTTTATCTTCAAATGACTTAACATGGAAATGAAACCCAAGCTAGTTAGTCTAACCTCAGTTTCTGGAAAAATTATGGAGAAAATTATACTGGATACTATTGAAAGGCATTTAAAGAATAATGCAATCATCAGGCACAGTCAACATGTGTTCACAAAGGGGAAGTCCTGTTTAACTAATTTGATATTCTTCTATGATAAGGTCACCTGCCTAGTGGATGAAGGGAAGGACGTGGATGTAGTTTTTCTGGATTTTAGTAAGGCCTTTGGTACTGTCCCCCACAGCATTCTTCTGGACAAGTTGTCCAGCTGTGGGATGAGAGGGTTCACGGTGCACTGTGTAAAGGACTGGCTGAAGCGCAGAGCTCAAAAGGTTGTAGTGAATGGGGCTATATCTGGCTGGCGACCAGTCACCAGTGGTGTTCCTCAGGGTCCAATCATAGGGCCAATTCTGTGCAATATATTTATCAATGATCTGGATGCAGGAGTTGAATGCACCATTAGCAAGTTTGCTGATGATACCAAACTAGGAGGTCCTGTTGACTCTCTTGAAGGACAAGTTGCCTTGCAGAAGGATCTAGTTAGATCAGAGCTTTGGGCAATGGTTAATGGGATGAAATGCAACAAGTCCAAATGCCAGATTCTGCACCTGGGACAGAGTAACACCGAGCACAATTATAAATTGGGAGAGGAGTGGCTGGAGAGCAGCCCTGCAGAAAGGAATCTGGGGGCGCTGGTTGACAGCAGGCTCAATATGACTCAGCAGTGTGCCCTGGCAGCCAAGAGGGCAAACTGCATCCTGAGGTTCATCAAACAAAGCATAACCAGCTGGTCAAAAGAAGTGATTATCCTGCTGTATTCAGCGTTAGTGCATTCATACTGTGTGCAGTTCTGGGTCCCACAATTTAAGAAGGTTGTGAAGGTCCTTGAATGTGTCCAGAGGAGGGCAACAAAGCTGGTGAAAGGGCTGGAAGGAATGTCCTGTGAAGAGTGGCTAAGGATTTTGAGCTTGTCTAGTTTGGAGAAAAGGAGGCTGAGGGGTGACCTCATTGCTCGTTACAGCTTCCTGAGGAGGGGAGGTGGAGAGGGAGGTGCTGATCTCTTCTCCCTGGTATCCAGTGATAGGACACGTGGGAATGGTTCAAAGCTGCGCCAGGGAAGGTTTAGACTGGACATTAGGAAACGTTTCTTTACCGTGAGTGTGGTCAAACACTGGAACTAGAGAGGTGATTGATGCCCCAAGCCTGCCAGTGTTTAAGAGGCATTTGGACAATGCCCTTAATAACATCTTTAACTTTTGGTCAGCCCTGAATTGATCAGACAGTTGGATTACAGGATTGTTGTAGGTCCCTTCCAAATTAAATAGTCTAGTCTAGTCTAGTCTAGTCTATTTTATTCTATTCTAGAGAGAAGCTGCACAAGATGATGCATTCTCTGTCCCACAGACAGCGTGTGTGTCATGAAAGAAGGGAAGATTGAAGCTGTAGCTGGCAATTCAACTACCTGAAAAAAGTCAGAATTTTGCTATACACCTGTAATGCTGCAGCCTGGAGTTTCCAGTTGACTTTTACAGCTAGATGTTTAGTAACACTAGAATAAATGGTTTCTGCTTATGAGAAATGCTAATCGTAGAATCATAGAATCATAGAATCATAGAATGCTTTGGGTTGGAAGGGACCTTTAGAGGTCATCTAGTCCAACCCCCCTGCAGTGAGCAGGGACATCATCATCTAGATCAGGTTGCTCAGAGCCCCGTCCAACCTGACCTTGAACGTTTCTAGGGATGGGGCCTCCACTACCTCTCTGGGCAACCTGTGCCAGTGCTTCACCACCCTCACTGTAAAACATTTCTTCCTTATATCTAGCCTAAATCTCCCCTCCTTTAGTTTAAAACCATTACCCCTTGTCCTGTCACCACAGGCCTTGCTAAAAAGCCTGTCCCCATCTTTCCTCTAGGCCCCCTTTAAGTACTGAAAGGCCACAATAAGGTCTCCCAGCAGCCTTCTCTTCTCCAGGCTGAACAACCCCAATTCTTTCAGCCTGTCCTCGTAGCAGAGGTGCTCCAGCCCTCGCATCATTTTTGTGGC
>VYZW01038636.1:0-16414 GCA_013401315.1 Balaeniceps rex | reverse complement strand
GCCCCTGTTGTGCTTTAGCTTATTAATTCTCTTTGAATTATTCCCTGAGTAGCACTACATTGCAAAACATTTTTTTTTTTTGTTTCAATTTCTTTTTTTCTCATACCATTTTATGGCTTTTAAACTATTTTCTTTTCTTCATCTTTCACAATCAGCTTCAATGTCTTCTTAGGCTAGCACACAAATTTACCGAGCGGGCAAGCAGCAGACAATGAAACAAGGGCAAACAGAGAGTAGAAAATGGGAATTACTGGGAATGGAGATGCTATTTCAAATAGTTTTAAGAAGTTATTCAAATGCCTCTACTTTCATTTTTATAAGGCTCTTGACACTAAATACTTCAGCTAGCTGAATCTTATGGTTGCCTCAGCTTTCAGTAGCTTAATACATCTTAAAGTTAATATTATTTCCCCTGAGAGGTACAAACCAAAAAACTAGAGATAAATCATTGAAGTTTGAAATGAATTACAATTTTTAGTTCTTTCAGCAAACAAAGATAATCTGCAAATACACACATTTTGTCGAGCAAAATATTTATTTTTTGGTTTGCATTTTCAGAAATTCTAATTCCATTTCAAAACAGAAAATGAGAAAGGCTTGCTTCAAAAGACATTGAAAAACATTATTAGAGCATTTCCAAACACACAATTTTTCTTCATCTTTCCTCAATATAAAGGTATTCATTAGAATAATCCAAATTCATGAAGTTTTTTTATTCTACATAGAAATCCATATTTAAACTGCTTTTATATTAGCCAAAGCATATTTCCTGAGCTATCCTGATTAGTATCAAAGGTAACAACTCATATACACACAGGCACATAACTGTATATACACAAATGCGTATTTGTCGGACCACATATGTGTTGTGTGTGTATTTACCTTCCATCCCCCTTAAAGTTCTTTCCTTTGCAGTTCATAACACCATCTGTAAATTGTTTTCCAAATATACAGTATGTAACATGACATAACTGTCAATTCACTTTTCCAGATGCTCTAAAAAGGACAATGAATACTGGAGAGAGACTTAAATTGAAATGCCTAAATTCCTTTGAAGGAAAGCAACTGAAAGGAATTGACAGTACGTTCCTGATTAGACCTCTTCACCTGAACCCATTTTTCATTCTCTTTCTGTTGGCATTGCCTTTTATTGTAAGGGGATAGGTTTGTGCAAGCTACTTTGTAGAGCCAGTGAGTAACTAAGGCAAGCTGTGTAGCTACTGTGAAGTGTACAAAATTATAATCTACTAATGAAATTAAACTATGTCTCCTTATGGGATTAGCTGTATGATAATTAAGCCCTCCCTGCTTCTAAATGACACAAACCTGTCAGCAGCTCCAACTCACCATTTTTAAAGCAATGGTGTTTGTAGCATGTAGAGCTGCAGAGCTTGATCCTATTGTGACATGCATTGGTTTCCTGTCCGGATCAGGGATCAGGGACCTGGATCACTTACTCTGAAATGCACATGGTGTCAACACTTGCAATAATTTTTCCAGAGGCAGGATAAGACCTGGGAGAGATGGTTAGTAAAAGAGAGCACAAAACAAAGCCAAACAGCAGGAATGTCACAAAGCACTCCGCAACTGCATGAAATATAGCTGTGTTTATAATGATGTTGTCTGGCAGGACGAGACTGCATGTTACAGTGGGAGTATTTCAGAAGGCTTGTATCAGTTCTGTGTTCTTAGATCATCTGCACTTGCTCATGCACTATGCTCCATTAAAACATGCTCCTAAAGGGGAGCCAAAAATTTTTCAAATGCACCTTAGTTTAGCTACAAATGCAGGGAATGGCAATTACCTGTGTGCCACTGCTCCAGCTGAGATGCTTAACTTGAAACCACTGTGACTGACAAAAGGTGAAACTACCAGGGCAAAATCCTCCAAAAGATTCACCCAGCCCCGAAATCTGTCACTGCCACAAGCTAATGCATTAGCCAGTGGCTTAATTTTGTTAAGTTCATGAGCAACAGAAGCCATTGCCTTGAATCTTTTCATTGACTTTACTGGATGTTAGATTAGACCCCTTAGGAGTTGAAAGGCTGATTGATAGTTTCAGCTGTCATAAGTTTTAGTAATGCCTTAAGAAGAGTTAAAATGTTAATAGAAGCTGGAGATTTTTAGGCATTTTTTGTTCTTCAAAATGTTTTATTTTCTTGAAATGTCTACTAAAAGACCTAGTAAGCTATTTTTTTTCTCTATTGCATCTAGTTGCACTTCAAATTAATTTCTCCTTTAAAGGAAAAGGTTTCTTTCTTTTCACCATCAGGCTGCAACAATTTTCCAAGTTTCCTTAAATACAAAACTGTCTTGCACTTCCTCATGTAATGTCCATGAGGAACAAAGATTCCATCTTTGAAAATTAAGAACAAAATGTCCTGAAACTACTAGTAACCTACACAGAGTACCGTCACCATCTACAGGTGTATTTCACATGATCACATGATGGGTCAGTAACCAGTTTGGACAGTTATACCACAATTTACATAAATATTGTCACTTAATGTTACTTCTTTAAATTCCTTGAATATTTGAAAGCTCATTGAGGTTATGTGCAAACAATAAATTAACAAATCTACTTTGAATCTCTAAAAATTCAAGGAGTAATTATCTTATTTTTTATTGTGATTTTTATTTTAAAATTTTTGATAACAAAGGAACAGTAAAGCAAGCTGTTGTTGCAAAGCAGGTGAAAACACAAAGTAAAAAATAACGTGACGCTTCTTTTGGATTGGTCTGATAATAGTTGCACCCACACAAGTTTAGTTTTGTGAATCCTTTCAGTCATTACAATTCACTTTCCTTAATGAGTTAGTGCATTCAGTCTTCAAGCTTCCAGAGCTCAATGCTCTGTGATTAGCACTGCTTCCTTGCACATGTAAAGGGGCTGAACACACAAATCATTTGTAGCAGGCTACAAGACTATTGACATATGCATTAATTGTTACCTGCAACAGGATGGGCCCTGACAGGGGTGATCCACACTAGGCAGCACACTACAGCACCGAATAGCATAAACCTCACTAAATTGAAAATAGTGCTAGAATTCAAACCAATTTAATGTAATAAAATATAACTGTGTTATAGACCGTACATACCTCATCTTTTGGAAGACTCAACAGCAACAAACAAAATTACAGTGATTATGCTTTTTATTTAACCTTTGATGTGTCAGTATTCATACTATGGCTCAATGACATATATCCAAAATAGATATTAAGCTCTAATTTGCCAAGAACAGCTGAGGGCAGTTGAAAACTATATGTTGCTTTTTGCAATATATGTAACCACTATTAAAGTGCTGCTTCAAACTGTGTCAATACTCAAACTGCATCTCAGGGTCGTTTCTTACAAGCTACAGAACCTAAAAAATGGGAATGCCTCACTGTGGAGAGAGAGAGAGGAAGGAACAGACAATTTTTCTCTTCTCCTCTATCAGAAATGTTCCTGTCTACCCATGACAACTATGTGCATTATGAAGAAATCCATAGCACATGACCCAGCCCCAAATGTTGCAGTCAAAGAGAATTCAGTATTATATTCCCAACATTGACCTTAACAGAAGGTAAATCCATGGGTATACAGTATGAAATTGATGGTAGTGCTAGGGAATGGGGAGTCTTAAAAAGATTTGTTAAGATGATTTGGTCATACTTGTCAAATCTCAGGCATCTCTGACTCATTCCATTCTTTTTATATTTTTACATTGAATGCTAAGATGTTTTATATTGAATGCTAGGATGGAAGACTGAATAATATTATCCAAATTTAACCTTGTGCAACATGGCACAGCCCTGTGAAGGTTGGCAGTGTCTACTGAACAATGAATATGTATGTGTGATTGGTACGGACTTTGCCACACATTGCTGTCCGCTCTTTGTCAATGTTGGTCAAGTCTGACTGCAAAACCTGTCCTAAGATTTTGCAGAACTAATCTGTGCAGGCACAAAATTATGTGGAAACCCAAGAACTAAGCAGAATTGTAATCCCTTGGAACATTATCACGAGGAACAGATCTTTGATAATTCATATGAGGATCGGAACCTTTTGTTTTGGCAGTTAATTTGTGTGGTGGTAGGAGAAATTGCATTCGATATCTTCCATGTTATTGGCTGATGAAACAGAAATTCTTCGACACATCAATGTTTTTAGATGCTATCAGAAATTAGCAGTTTAATAACACAAGATAAAAAGAAAATGTTGAATCTGCTTAGTATAAACTTTAGTATATTAATTCAACAGAATTTTCACCAGCCAGTCTTTCCGACAGAAAAAAATCCTGCCACATATAAGCAGTACAGGAAAAGATATGAGTAAGCTCATTCAGAAATTATTTTCACATATTCATCTTTAACATACATTAGCTTTTCCCGTGAGCCTGTCCTTATTACAGCAAGATATATCATAAAGAGACACCCTTTCAGCCTTACTCAAAAATTATAAAAAATTGTTTTAATCAAAACCAGCCTTCCATAACTACAGAAGGAATATGAATGAATGTGGTGGGTTAACCTTGGCTGACTGCCAGGTACCCACCCAGCCATTCTCTTACTCCCTGTCCTCAGCAGCACAAGAGGAGAAAAAAAGGTGAAAAACTCATGGGTTGAGATAAGAATTTGAGACCACTCACAAGTTACTGTCACAGGCAAAACAGACTTGACTTGGGGAAATAAATTTACTTTATTGTCAATTAAAAATAGAGTAGGATAGTGAGAAACAAAGACAAAATTAAAAAAAAAAAAACTACTCCCAACCTGCTCTTCTGCCTAAACTCAACTTCATTCCTAATTCTTCTACCTCTTCCCCCCGAGCGGCACAGGTGGGTGGGGAATGGGGATTGTAGTCAGTTCATAACCCTTCATCTCTGCCATTCCTTCCTCCTCACACTCTTCCCCTGCTCCAGTGTGGGGTCCCCACCCATGGGATACAGTCCTTCATGAACTTCTCCAACGTGGATCCTTCCCACCGGCTACAGTTCTTCACGAACTGCTCCAGCAGGTGTTCTTTCTGTGGTGTACAGTCCTTCAGGAACAGAATGGGTCCCCCATGGGGCCACAGCTCCTGCCAGGAAACCTGCTCCTGTGTGGGGTCCTCCATGGGCTGCAGGTGACAACCTGCTTCACTATGGTCTTCTCCACAGGTTGCAGGGGAATCTCTGCTCCGGCATCTGGAGCAGCTCCTCCCTGCCTTCTTCACTGACCTTGGTGTCTGCAGGGTTATTTCTCTCACTTTTTTCTCACTCCTCTCTCTCACAGCTGCTACACAGCTTTTTTTACCCTTTCTTAAATATGTTATCACAGAGGGGCCACCAGCTTGTCTGATGGGTCTAGCTATGTCCAGTTGTGGGTCCATTTTGGATCTGGCTGGAACCAGCTGTGTCCAGCATGGGGCAGCGCCTGGCCTCCTCTCAGAAGCTGCTCCTGCAGCACACCCCACTACCAAAACCTTGCCATGTCAACCCAACACAATGAGTTTAACAGTTAAAGACAATACGAGGCATTTAACTGAAGCCTGTGTGACCTTTTACAAGCTTTTCCATACCGCAAGTTTAGAGCTTTAATGTAAAGCATCAGCAAAACTGGCAGTAGCAACAGCAGCAGCCAATTTTTCTGTGGAGAAGATTGTCTAAGATGCTATTAATAAAACAAAAATTATTATTCTGAAAGCATTTCCTTAATTTATTTTCTTTAGAAAGAAAGGAAAACATAAAGCAGGACATGACAAAATGATGTAAATTGCTTTTATTGCATTAGCTAGGAGCATGCATCACATCTTGTAGGCTTTTACTTCCCTTGCAGCAATAGAAAAAAAATACAGAAAACTCATTGTCAAAAAAAGCCACAACCAGAAATGTAAATAAATATATCTGAGCTACGAATAAAGAATGAAAGCCTGTCTTACACACACCACACAATAGATATAAAAGAATCATCCACTTAATGTAAATGGTCTTTTAATAATAGAGTGTTCAGCATCTTTGGGAACACTTTGGAGTAGTTGTTTAAAGAGAAAAGGTTGTAAAAAAGAAGGATGTTTTGTCAGATTTCACAGGAGCACAGATACACAACCAATTTTTGTCTGAATACTAAAGAAATACTCAAAACCGTTGCTTACATTTCTGCTTTCCTTCAGTAATTCATACTCCTGATGTTGCCCCTAGCAAACAATAACTTGTGTGAGGTAATTTAATACAATCTATATGGATGTAAATGCACCATCCCTTACTACAAAAAAAAATTCATATGACTTAAGATTGTATTGTAAAACTACTTATATATGAAGAATGACTTATTGAATTCACAGCAAAGAGGCTATTGTTCAGCTTTCTAGTCACCAAGAGCAGCCATATGATCTTAATAAAAAATTTAGCAGTCATTTGCTTTAGATTAAGGAAAAACAAGAACACAAGGTTTCCATCAGAAACATGTATTGACTCTGGAACTATCAGGTATTGAGGTGCTTTGAGAGCAAAAAGGCCATTACTTGCTGAAGCATCAAATTCTGTGTTTGTTTTTGAGTCAGTGAGAATAAAGGCTGACTTCTATGCTGCAATTTTAGTTACAAAAATGACAGTACTCTATGAAATTTTACAAATACTCTGAAATTTTCCCTCTAAAAACACAGAAGACATAGAACCCTGCCTTCTCTTTCTTGCAGAATAAAAATTCAGGGTAGAGCATCTGAAAGTGCTGTTAAACAAATACTTGGGTAACACTGGACAGTATGAAACCATACCTACAGATAATTTTCTGGGATATGCAGGTCACTGCATAAGGCCACTTCTGTAAACCTAGTGGTTTCTACCTGTGCAGATCTCATTAGCCAGGTGTCTGCCTTCAACAGATGGTAGGAGATAATTTCACATACAGCCTCCAATGCTGTCCTTCTTATGCAAGCGTCAAATGGAGTAGAGAATTGCACTCAAAGGACAAGAGAAAAAAGTTACTGTCAAAGCTGTCATTGTCAAACTAAACAAAATCCCAACAAAGAGTATGAAGCGAAAAATCTGTGTAGTAGATATTGCACATAGCTGCATACAACAGAAAACTGGTGGTAGACATGGAAGCAGAGATATAATAATTTTGACATGTTTCACTGGTTTATACGCACTTGCAACTACATTTTTTTCTCTTTTTGCTTTATAATTCTTTCTTGACAAAGAGATAAAAAGGGAGAGAGGATAAGAAAGGAAGAGAGAAAAATATATTTCTACTGTATTTCTCTCACTTCTTAATTTCTCTTCCTTCACTTCTGGCTGTTTGGGATAGGTGTTCAGCTGGTGATATGTCCCAGTTTCATTAAGGTCAGTAGATCAACAACACGTTATACCAGCTTTGAATCTGCCTTGTCATATAGTATGTCATGTAAAACATCCCAGCCTGACCTATTCATTTCTTTCTCCCTTTTAGCAATTGTATAGGCATTGAGTAATCCAAGCAATATTTAGCTGTTTACAGCCATGTATTGCATTCTCTCTCCTGCTCCTCATCTGAAAGAAGATAAATGTTTTTAAAATGCTTCATAAAAGTAAAATATTTCAAAGAAAAATTATGTGATACTAGAGAGATCAAGTTGAAAATGGAGAATGAATCCTTCCTGAAATTATT
Source organism: Balaeniceps rex (assembly GCA_013401315.1). Classification (NCBI taxonomy): domain Eukaryota; kingdom Metazoa; phylum Chordata; class Aves; order Pelecaniformes; family Balaenicipitidae; genus Balaeniceps; species Balaeniceps rex. The sequence goes on along the minus strand of VYZW01038636.1, from coordinate 8,803 downwards.
TTCATTGATGAAATTAACAATGAATCAGCATCACTATGTTTCTCACAACACACTTTAACGCTTGTTGGTTTTCAGAGGGATGAGAAAGTTTGTGTGTTTGAATTTAAATATGATGCCTTTGTCAATGAACTGCACAGGCAGTAAGCTCCCTTGGCCAATAGTGTCTGGGAAAAGGTCATGTGATACATAACAAGGTCAAGTATTGTTTCTAAAGCAGACATTATTTTAAAGGATTGTAGTATTTACTCAGCCATTCTCCCTAACAGCAGAATCTGTTTCAATGGTAGGAGCTTCAGGGAGCTAGGCAGTATGAAAGCAAGCAACTCAAAGAATATTGTCTTTTAAATCTGTGCAAGATATAATTCTTATATGTTACCTTATAAAATGGTGGAAGTTTCTACTATGAAAGCTAAGTGATTTATTACATTGATATGGAGCACAGGTGAACATATTTCTTCCTTTTTCACTGATACCATTAAGAAGTATTGCTTCATTTATCTTATATATTTTACCTTCATTTATCTTATATATTTTACCTTCAACACTGGTTAGCAGGCTGCAATACAAACTTTTAAAAGAAACTTTTGATACTCAAATAATGAGATTCCTTTGTACAAAATACAGTTCAGGAGACTGAAACATCCTTCTTTTCACTCTTTCGATAGAAAGAATATTAAAAATAAATTAGTGAACAATCTTGAAAGAACAGAAACATTAAGCCCCATCTTACTTACTAACTGTCCTACCTTTTTAAATGTAAACAAACTTAAAATGTTCTTAGTTGGCAAGCGTGTGATAGCAGATGAATATAGTTCATACTTCAACGTCTATGCCATTGAATGATGAATTACATTAGTTCTTGACTCGTACGGTGAATAAATCAACCAGAAGATTAGTAATGCAATTAAGCCATGGGGAAAAAATAACATCAAGAACATAAAAATGAGAGATAACAGGGTACATTTGAGAAAAATACCACAAACATATATATATATAAGAAACCAAATAATTCTCCCCTTGCCTCTCCCAGGATGTCAAGAGCTGCAGCCAAACTCCTTGGGGCAAAACTTCAAAACTCAGCAGAGATTGGGTTACATAAGATAAGAGTTTACCAGGCTGGAAGTCATTCTCTGTGCAAATTGCCATGAATGGCTTTCAATGAAGTTGCAATAGTAGCATACATGGGAGACATAGAGCTAAGAAATCCAAGGGAAATAAAAAGAAAAATACATGTTAGCTAATGCAAAGTCTAGTAACTGAAGCAAAATAAATTATAAGATCTGCCTTCTTTTTCTAGTTTTCTCACTGGACTCACTACAAGTTATGCAAATTGATCAACATCTAATTGTTTCTACTATTGAAGACAAAGTCCCAAAGACCAAAAATGTCTTTTCAATCAAAAAAATATTTCTCCGGACATCTTTCTGTGTTGCTTTTGACATTTTAGCAATCCTAACTGTCACTGTGCCTCTAGGTATTTCTGATAGTTCCAACCTATAACAGTCTGCATGTCTAACAAAATGTTTCTGTTTTATTATAGAGTTATCACACAAATAAGATTGCTCTGAGGAATCAGTAGTTTTTCTCTGAACCATCTCCCATACGTTTTTTACCTTTCTAGAAAAGCAACTTTGAATAAACAGTATGAATATTTTTCATTTGGATGTGTCATGTAACTTAAGATGGCATAACAAATTACTATGATGAAAATCATATTAGTAACAAATTTTGGTTTTCAAACAGTTAAGTGATTCCAAATAAACGGCAGACACACTTCTATGGTTAGGACACTTCCCAGCAGCTACTTTTCAAGATCTACTTTCATTTTGGCCCTGAGAAAGTTGTTTATAGGCAGCTAGTCCAGGACTGGAGAGAATAACTTTATTCAGTCAAGTTTTTCACAATTGCAAGAAACTTGTGCACACTTATAATTTCAATTTTCATTTTCATTTCACTTTTAATTTTAAATGTTTCATGTATTCACACACACATTAGGAGACACAACATCCCTATACCTTAAAAAAAAAGAAACACCATACTAGAAGGCCAAGAGACATAAGCATACACATAGTTTACCGCACAGAGAAAGCTCAAGGGTATCACCAAGGCCTCTGCTATAGTGGTGAAAGTAATACATACAAAACTCCCTAATGACCCCAGAAAATGGACCATGCCTTCTGCTACAGAGAAAAGCAGAAAATCCTGAAAACAGCACAAAATCCAGTTTATCAGAGCAAGAGAGAGATTTACTCCTCTGATTCAAAATCTAACAACTGTTTTAAACCTAGGAGTGTGAGCAAGCTATACCAAGATAAAACAAGACAATAAAAAGATTTTTATACAACTGGGAACAAAACTGTACTTTGGCTAACATCCTAAATCAGTGGTACAGAGCCTTCCTTCAACCCTTCATTACTCAGGATTAATCTTGAAACAATTTAGGATCTCTGCCCCACTACCTTGTTGCAAAAGCCATTCTAGAGTTTCATTTATTAAGAATGTATCGACTTAATAAAAAAGCAAAGATGTTAACACAGCACAAGTCTAGATATTTTTCATAGTGTTAGGTTATATTTTTAGCCAATTTTACTTTTATAATGCAGTTTCTTGTAACTTTCCTCTAAAACTAATTTGGAATCTATTTATGAGCCTTTGGCTACCGGGATCATCTGGATAATTTTTCTTCTTTTTTTTTTTAATATGTATATATAATTTAGGTGGAAGATACTGATCTCTAGTCATTGGAAGTCTTCAGTACCTAGGTTCTGGAGAAAAACACCTTCTTACAGATGTAAAATCTCATCAGTGGTTTTAATTTCATAATAAGCAATAGAATTTTTGTGCTTATGTTAGATATTATCACTCCCATTATTCTATCCTCTGTTCTTCTCAGTTCTGTCCTCTGCAACATCATTATCCTCATAAAAAAATGAGAAAAAATAATCATTGATCTACATCTAACCAACCAAGATTCAGTTTGTAAAAACTCCATTTCTCCATTCTTGTTTTCTTTTTCACTTCAGTTAAGAATTTTTTGCGATGTTTTTGGGTTGGCTTTTTTTTGTGTGTGGTTTTTTGTTGTTGTTTTTTGGTTTAGCTTTGTTTTGTAGTGGTTTTTCTTTTTTGTTGGGGGTGGGGCGACTGGTATGTGTGTCAGACTTACTTAGTCTTAGCTATATTTAATCTTAGCTACTCTTAGCTATATAGAGATGAGCAACTGGTGGTGTACTCCAAGGGCCAATGGTGGGTCCAGTCCTGTTTAACATCTTCATTGATGGTCTGGATGATGCAGCAGAGTGTTCCCTCAGCAAGTTTGCTGATTACACAAAACTGGGAGGAGTGGCTGACATACCAGAGGGTCATGCTGCCATCCAGAGTTACCTCTACTGGAGAAATGGTCTGATAGAAGCCTCATGCAGCTCAACAAGGGTAAGTGCAAAGTCCTGCGCCTGGGGAGGAACAGCCCCATGCACCAGTACATGCTGGGGACCACCCAGCTGGAAAGCAGCTTGGCAGAAAAACACCTAGGAGTCCTGATGGACACCAAATTGAACATGAGCCCACAATATGCTCTGGCTGCAGAGAAGATGAATGGTATCCAGGCTGCATTAGGAGGAGTGTTGCCAGCAGGTCGAGGGACGTGATCCTTCCCCTCTACTCAGCACTTGTGAGGCCACACCTGGAGTACTGTGCCCACTTCTGGGCTCAGGACAAGAGAGACATGGGCATACTGGACAGAGTCCAACAAAGGGCCACAAAAATTATTAAGGCACTGGAGTATCCCTCCTGTGAGGTAAGGCGGAGAGAGCTGGGACTGTTCAGCCTAGAGAAAAGAAGGCTCGGGAGGGATCTCATCAATCTCACATAAATACCTGAAGGGAAAGTGTAAAGAAGATGAAACCAGGCTCTTTTCAGTGGTGACCAGTGACAGAACCAGAGGCTATGGACACAAAGTAAAAAACATGAAGTTCGTCTGAACATCTGGAAACACTTTTTTACTGTGAGGGTGACTGAACACTGACACAGGTTGCCCAGGGAAGTTGTGCAGTCTCCATCCTTGGGGATATTCAAAAGCCTTCTAGACATGGTCCTTGGCAACTGGCTCTAGGTGGCGCTGCTTGAGCAGGAGGATTGGACCAGATGACCTCCAGAGGTCCTTTCCAACCTCAACCATTCTGTGATTCTGCAATTCTGTGATTTTTGGCCACTCTCACTTGATTTCTGAGCTTTCCCAATTTTCAAGACACAGTTCTTAGTAAATTTTTTACACATCTTGTGGGTTTAATCTTTTAATATCCTGTCCAAGAAATTTGAGATATCCTTTCTGTAGTAGGCTTGTTAGTTGGGACTAGCCATAGCTCTTGCTGTCATTTTTTTAATTGAGGTCAAGATGCCACCTCCAAAGAACAATTCCATTGTGACTTACAATAATGTGACATCTCTACCTAGATTCAGATCTGGAGATAATCTTGAGCTCATTTGTCTGGTCAGTCTAATTTACTTTGTCTTTTAAAGCTTACCCTTCTAAAATATCAAAACAACTCAAACACATGGAGGCTTCTCATTTGTTTCTTTTTATAATCAGCTTGCCTGTATCATCCTTGTTGATCACTAAAAAGTCTAAAATACAATCACTCTCTTTTGTTCATTGACTATGTCCTGGAGTGAAGCACTAGCTCTTATCTAGTATGACTGTTCTAAATACTGTGCCTAGCTCCTCAAGCCTGGCTCAAATGCATCTTTATTTTGACTGTTGCTTTTGGCAGAGCCATCTAGTTCTCTGAGAGCCAGCTCTTAAGTCTCCCAGCTCCTGAAAAAGTCCAAGAGTGTATCTAGACTCCTAGATCTGCCTGTTGCCTGACTGAGTGTGTACATCATGTTATGGCAAGATCCTGCCTTCTGCAGAAGGAAACTAGCAGAAGAGGGAGTTGTGTCACAGTGTAGCAAGGTGACACAATGGGCTGTGTCTAGGAATCTCTGAACATTTCTACAGGCAATCAGAGCCATTGAATATAATGCTTTGCATGAATTGTGGAGGGAGTACCTAAGAAATACGAGATACTTCTACCCACCTAGGACCAAAATTAGTTAACCTTTTTTTTTAATGATAAGTAACTAATTAAATAGGCCTGACTGGGATTTTGTTTCCTTCCACCGGCTAAAGGTTAACATACTTGGTAAGGAAGACCTACATTCTAGCTCTTCCTTTCCTTGACTTAAACAAACATGTTCAGTTTCTCTTTCTGAAGTTGGATTCTCCTCTGTGAAAACTGGCTATATTTTATACGAGATCACCAATAAATAGAAACAATAAGAACTCTGGAAACAGGGACCAGCATCCCTTTCTACATACTGCAGCCTACTAGGGCTTCCATGGCCAAGCTACAGCAGAAGTGGAGAATATTTCTACCCAACATACACCATAGCACTGTGGTTTCAGTTCCCTGTTAGGAAGTTAAAGCTATTTTTCAATATCACTTCAAGTTAAAGGAGGACCCAAAACAGCCTTCACACTCCCTGAGTGGCTGTCGTAGTTTCTCAGGAAACCATGACTCTTCTAGTGTCAATAATGTGGGAGTTTAACATAAAAGGTAGGCACCAGCCCAGTGACAAATTAGAACAGTAAAGACCATAACTAATAGACTAGATTCAGAGACGTAGGCAAAATATTGTCCCTGGGGGCTGGACAGATGGGAGTTGACAGGAATCCCAGGCCTGTCCCACTGTCCTTGAGTAAGGGAGCAGGGCAGGCTGGGGAGGAGGGAAACCTAGACACCAGATCATCAGGAAAATTTGTGGTGATGAGGTGGACCTGAGGTCAAGCCAGGAACATGGGTCAGGATCTGGCCTGGTGAGGGTACCCAGGAAAAGACACAGCCCTGAAATGGCCAGGCAGGGCTGTGGGGATGGGGACAGGCCTTTTCTGAAGTCTATCACTGTTTTTAATTGCAGGTTTCTGGGAACTTCTCCTAGAATTGTATTAGGTGATTCTTCAGTTATACCTAGCTTCCTTTACTGATGAAGTGTCTAGATTGATGTACTATCCACAACTTCTACATACAATTCACTTCAATATCTGCATCACATTCAACACTTAGCCTGTGTTATTACCATAGCTGTCGTCTCCATCTTCCCTTATAGAAAAGCAAGCAAAATTCCACCAAAATCAGCACTTCACCTTCAAACTGCTATCTGCTCATGTTTGCTTCCTTTGCTGATGGCTCTCTCTTGCTTGCTAGGCTCTGGGGATCACTGATCATGTGGCTCTCCCCCACCATTAGGCTCAGATTTTATCCAGGGAGAGGAGCGCACCCCAAGGCATTCGGGAACAGTTTCTCAGGAAAAAGCAAGCTCAATACATAGTAAAAAACCTAGAGACTTAGGTGTTGATATAGATATCAGAGAGTGGAGGAAAAATAAGAGCTTATGGCTAAATGGGCTACAGTCTCTTCCTTTTACAGTCCAGTGTGCGTATGTGTGCTCCTGGTTACACAGGCCATTTAGAGTAATGCCGTTGGTCAAAGCCACTCTCAGTGTGGTTAAATCTTGCCTTGCTGCAAACCAAGGAAGACCACTGGACAGGAGAAACATAGTTTTGTTGATACTTCAGCCTGAGATACACACATGAAGAAGTCAAGGAGTTCTCATTGGCTTTCCATAAGTGTTAAATAAGATAGGGAACTCAGCTGAGCAGGAACAGGGTTACAGAATCTGATTATCTGTGTTCTCTGTACTTGTGAGAAAAAAAAGAAAAAGAAAATATAATAGGATTTGTTCAGCACAGAAAAAATTTCTTACCTTTCAAATTCTAGTTAACCAAGTGTTCCCCTTAACTGACAAGCGAGTTCTGTTCTGTAGTGAGTTCTAAATGTCACCCATTAAGAAGCTTTTATTTTATTAATGAAGCACATCTTGGTTACTAGATTGATCTCTCATATACAATATATTTAAAAAATAGCCATTGTCACACATTGACAATGAATTCAGGTGTTTGAAGTAGAAGTAACATTAATTTCTCAAATCCCAACTACAAAATTTAGAACTAAATGTAGGCCAAAGAATATCTATTGGAAAATCAATTAAAAGAAATCTGGCATTTCTTTATTACAGACAAAACTAAGGAGACCAGTTGTATAAAATACAGAAATGTCCTCCACATCATGAATTTAATGCAGATTGGGGGACTACATAGATGAGTAACCTCTACACTGCCATTATTGAGGAACTGTGTCTGTGCTGCAGTTGACTGCAGGGTTGTGCATTTGTGTAAAAGAGGGCTAGGAAAAGAATATTAAAAAAATATGTATCACCTACTAGTTGTTTAAATCTATAGTTGCTGAAAATACATTTTAATTCCACAATTCAGAGCAATTGATTGTACTTATTACTTCTAAATCACTCAAAGTTTGCTAAGGGCTTTAATTCAGATGGTATTTAAACCCATTTCTTTTCTGATGACTATACAATTTTTTGCCTGACCAATTTAAAGTCCTAAGTGCTCACAAAGTTACTCCCAAAGTTATTTCTAGTGACATGGTTGGAATTACGTGTGAATAAACAAAAAGTCACAGTAAATGTTTTCAGAAATAGGTCAGGACAAAGACATGTATTTTTTGAAACTGGATATTTTGTGTAAATGTACATTTTATATAAACTTACATAACTGAATTTTCTTGAGATATACGTACAGTCCTCTTGTCTGCATTGCACATATCCTCCTACATAATATAAAGAAGAATCTTTCCTTTTTTACTATGAATTTTATTTTCTATAAATAATTATCTCTTTTGGGTTCTTCAGGGAAACTGTTGAAAAAGTTTGAAAAAATGAGTATCAAGTAGGTGCATATTTTGCAAGGATCCTACTGAGCAGACACAGAGAGCAGAGTACATACAGGCATATCATGCTTGCATTCATGTTCTAATACTGTCATATCCAGCTTTAAGCTTTCAGGGATTCTAAGGCTGTAGTCTTTATTCTGTTCACTATGTAGTGTAGGAAATTAACATAGTAAAACTCAGTGTCTGTAAGGAAGGGAAAGCAATACTGATTTTAAACAAAACTCATTTTAGTCACCTGATACCATTTTTTTCATGGAATTCATTCAATTATACTCTCACACTCAGACATGCTAACAAGCATCAAGATGCATAGAATCATAGAATCATAGAATTGTAGAATATCTCATTTTGAAAGGGACCCATAAGGATCATTGAGCCCGACTCCCTGCTCCTCGCAGGACTACCTGAAAGTAAACCATATGACTAAGAGCATCATCCAGATAATCCTTGAACTCTGACAGGTTTGGTGCCATGACCACTTCCCTGGGGAGCCTGTTCCAGTGACCGACCACCCCCTCAGTGAAGAACTTTTCCTAATGACCAACCTGAACTTCCCCTCATGCAACTTCATTCCATTTCCTCGTGTTCTGTTGCTGGTCACAAGAGAGAGGAGATCGGCACCTCCCCCTCCACTGCTCCACTTGAAGAAGTTGTAGACTGCGATGAGATCACCCCTCAGCCTTCTCTTCTCCAAGCTGAACAAACTAAGCAACCTCAGCCGCTCCTCGTACGTCTTGCCCTCGAGACCTTCCACCATCTTGGTCACCCTCCTCTGGGCACAATCTAATAGTTTGATGTCCTTCTTATACCGAGACTCCCAAAACTGCACACAGTACTCGAGGTGGGGCTGCACCAGGGCAGTGTAGAGTGGGACAATCACCTCCCTCAACCGGCTAGCTATGCTGTGATTGATGCACCCAAGAACATGGTTGGCCCTTTTGGCTGCCAGGGCACACTGTTGA
>VYZW01038635.1:2271-18335 GCA_013401315.1 Balaeniceps rex | reverse complement strand
AAGAAAGATGGGGACAGACTTTTTAGTAGGGCCTGTTGTAATAGGACAAGGGGTAATGATTTTGAACTAAAGGAGGGTAGATTCAGACTAGATATAAGGAAGAAATGTTTTATGATGAGGGTGGTGAAACACTGGAACAGGTTTCCCAAAGAGGTGGTAGATGCCCCATCCCTGGAAACGTTCAAGGTCAGGTTGGATGGGGCTCTGAGCAACCTGATCTAGTTGAAGATGTCCCTGTTCATTGCAGGGGTGGTTGGAGTAGATGACATTTAAAGGTCCCTTCCAAACCAAACTATTCTATGATTCTGTGATTCTATGAGTCTATGACCCTGTCCCCTTGGCCTATGCATGTTCTTAAGGATGGACTGTATAATTCTCACACTTCAGAAAGCAGGGACTTGATTAGATGCTGCTAGAAGTATTTAGTCACATCAGCATTTTACTTGATGTGTGATTACAGGAGAGGCAGTTAAATTGTGATTAAGAAGTTTGAAAGACATAGTACAGTGCAGGAAATATCAGTCTGGCGCAGACGCCTGAAGAAATGAGCCTCTGGGAGCATAGTATAAATGGCCTGGCTCATGTCCCTGAACAGGTGTGAATGGTTCCTCTTCAGGGTCTTTTAGATTATCACCCAAAGATATGTTGGTGCCATCTTACATCAGTCATGGTATACCCACAGTAATGGCTTTGTATAATGGTAGTATGGTAACTGGTAGTGTAACTCTTGGGTTAGATCAACAAATACTTCTTCCAGTGAGTGAACATCTCCAATCTTTCACCATCTTTACTAGTTCAGAGCACAGCTCTCTAGGAGAAAGTTATTAATAAATTACAGCTATCACAATACAAAAGTTAATAGATTAAAATAAGGATAGGAATGTTTTAGCTATCATGCAAAAAACTCTGTAGGCTTTGGAAAAAAGATATGTAGCACTAGGAAAATTAGGAAAAGATTCTTTGCTGAGAGGGTGGTCGGTCACTGGAACAGGCTCCCCAGGGAAGTGGTCATGGCCCCAAGCCTGTCAGAGTTCGTGGAGTGTCTGGGTGATGCTCTTAGTCATATGATTTAGTTTTAGGTAGTCCTGCAAGGAGCAGGGATTTGGACTTGATGATCCTTATGGGTCCCTTCCAACTTGAGATATTCTATGATTCTATGAAAAATGTATGCTGAGTGGCTACTACAGCAGGCAGTTATTAAACATTTGCAGAGGGCAAACATTCTCTGTAACTGCCTTTCAAAGAAAGTATTTAGCACAGAGCTCTTCTTCTTGAGTGTGAAAGAGGGTTCACTCTATAGAGAATTAGATTTTAGCATGGTAAAGTACAGGCCAGGACACATGCATGCCCACCTGAGTTAGACTTGCTTGCTTTAGTGGCTGTATGTTGAAGCAGTGATTCCTAGAGACTTACTAGTCCTGATGAGCAAGTTGAACAGCAAATGCAGTGTCTAAGAGTGCTGAGATCTAGTGAGGATGTTACTGGAAAACGTCCTTTGCTTATAATCGATCTTCGAAAAGATAATACAGATTAAAAATTCAGGGGGAAAAAAAAGGTATTTCATACTCTTAAAGCTTTCCTGGAAGTTAAAATCTTCTGGATATCAGTTGCTTTAACTTAACAAGTAAAATGTTTAGAAGGAAGCTTATTCATTAATTCAGTGGAAATAAGGTTTCCGACAGCAGAAGACCCATTAACATAGTAAAAACATAAGGTGCTGTTGCCTAAGTTAATAAAATCAGACTAAAAATAAGCTAAAAATTCTTCACAGTGAGGTGTGTAGCTAATGGAGCAACTTACTTGTAAAAGTAGTCAGTAATCCACACTATGAAGTTTTTAAATTAGAATTGGATGTCTCTTAAAAAAGAGACACACTAAGTCTGAGGAAATCACTTTGAAGATCTACAGTGGTAAGCAGGAGGGCAAAGTAATTTACCCTAACACTCCCTGTTAGCCATTAAAAGAACTGATACACCTTTCATTAAAAGACAGATGAAAAATATACCTTTCTGATGTTTCCACCAGGTGCAATTTTGTACTTGACAAAGAAGAGAGTTGAAAAAAAGCAGTTAAGCATGCCAGAAGCAATGGAAAATTAAAATGTCAAACTTTGTATTTTATAAACAGGCACAGCTCAGTACAAATTGTGCAGAGTGTTAATGAATTGCTTCTACTTGTACAGTGACTTGAAATGAAGGGGTTGGGTGCCTTTCATATACATATACATATACATATACATATACATATACATATACATGCATATATATACACATAGGTGGTTGGGCTTCATGAGTGTAACTGGGGAGAAAATATAACCAAAATAGGAATTTGAGTTGTCTTTTGATGTGATTTCAGTAATCCTTCTAATAAAATATGTTTTTTTCATAAGAATTAAGGTAAGCTAGTGTGCTATTTCTAAGAAATTTATATTTCTACACCAAGTTGTCATAATACCAGTAAAGTAATGAATACGTAAGGAAGAGCTTCTCATGGATGTTTCTTTTCTAAAACATAATTCCTGCATATATGCATGAATCACCAATGGATTTTTAGCAACAGAAATAGCACCACTCATATTTGCATTAGTAAGGTAGTGGTCAAACTTTTTTCTGCTAGGGACTTGTTGGGGTATTTTTTTCTTTTTGTCCTACCAAGTATATGGAGGAAGTTGTGTATTTTGGGGGTTTGTTTTTTTTTTTTTTTAATGTTTCATTTTGGGTTCTTTCCATCTAAAACCAAGCAGAGGAAAAAAAACAAAGAGAGAGAGAGAAAAAATATATCTGCTATATTTTGTTATTCTTTATGATATATAACACAGCATATTAAGGCATTTTTAAATACATCAGTAACTCATATTGTCTCCTCCTGAGAAACACTGACAATTGAAATACTAGTGGAAAACTGACCTCCAAAAAGATGAGAGTAGCAGTCAACAGAACAATAAATTCAATGAAATTTTGATAAACATATATAATATCAATTACTGAACAGGTTGGGCAAGAGACTCATCTGGTAAAGATTCAGTGCTCCCATGTTTTTTGACAAAAAAGGTCATGGTTCACAAGAAGTGTGAGACTCCTCCAACAGTTTATGTGGAATGTTTTGTGCTTTTACCTGCGTTGAGATAGTAACTGATTGGTAAGATTGGTTATGAGTTTCTATGGGAAAGCTTGTGTAAGGCAATAGGCCAAATTTTGATGATGCATTTATTTTCATAATTCATAACAGATTTTCATAATAAATCAATTTTCATGATAAATTTATTAATAATTTTTGCAACCGCAGTCGTAATATGTTACTGAGAAATTAAAGTATATCGCTCTGTGACAGATTTCTTTAAAACTTTTCAGTAATCACACCTTGTGAATGATAAATGAAAAAATACAAATATGATGATTCATAACTTGTAATTTATATATTTGAAATCCATATAAACAACTGAATATGATTCTGAATACTTTATAGACTGATGATTTTTTTTTCCTGTGGTGACCTGATTTTTAAATACAAGAGTAGTATTTCAAGAGTATGTCTAACTTGCAGACTTGTGATTACATATTGCTTGGAGATGAGTGCTATTTGAAAACTATTTCAACTAGGGTTTTGCCAAAACTTCTAAAGCAGTCATAAATACTGAAATAATCATTTTCTTATGATATTGCAAAGCATTGTTCTAATTAGAAAAATCTTGTATTACAATATGTTGAGAAAATTATTATGTATATACATGAAAAGGATATTGTGTCTTAGTGGCAGGAAGAGATGAGAAACTCGTTAGAAAAGTAAGAATGCAGTGTCTTCATCCTAAGGCTAGTAGTTAACATTGACTTCGTCTTGTTAGGGATCTTAAAATGCATATATTTACATTTTGTTCTATTGTCATTTAGGTTTGAACTTGTCACAGTGGCATACAGGCCAATTATGCCAGTGTTCAATGCAAAAGTACAGAAAATGAAAGACTCTGTTCCAACTAGTTTATAATTTGGTATAATCCCAGGTCAATTCTGATCACATTCACATTTGAGAGAATGTTTGCCATTCTTCCACATGGGAAGAAGCTTTTAGAGTCTGAATTGTATTGCTGAGGCAGAAGCAGCATTAAACAAGGGAAAGGTTGAAGCAGAACAGTAAATATGGTAAGCAAAACTTCATATAAACTTAAGGCTCAACATGTAAATTTTGTCATATTAATGCATTTTACATGCATTGTTCATTTTCTGCCTCTTCTTTTTCCTGATACTCAGCTCCAGCTGTACAAAGACATGCTGTTCAGTCACTTCTTTTAAGGCTAGGGGAACAAGAAATAAGGTTGTAAATAAATTACAGCTGACTCATTGATTTCTAGAAAGAAGACTGCCAACGTAACAAGCTTCAGTGATGATCTTGTAGTCTGAATTTACAGGCTGAGGCAGGACAACTATTAGAAAAGCATTTGTATATACTAGTATCTCTTTTAACAAGTTTGTTTCGCTATCACTCATTAACCATACATGTAGGAGATTAATTATTTCTCTCTCAGACATGCAATGAATCTTTTAAATCATGTTCAAGTGAATACTTCATGAGCTTTCAGCAACTGTGTTTTGTGTGGTGTGTTTTCAACGAAAATTTGATATATGTGTGGAAGCTTTAGATGTCTGAAATACAAAGCAGAGAGCTTTATCATAGTGCTGTCTAGGACGCAAAATAAATATTATAAAGTACTATGAGTAGGAAGGTATTGTACTGGTTTTCTGTTTAACAGGAAATTGCCTGTTTCATAAACCAACCTTGCACCACTCTGCTTCATCTATATTGACTGGAAAAACTGTTAACTGTAGATCTGATCCCATTGCCTATACTTGTAAGTAGTCTCATCCCTTGTCTAATTTGACCTGTGGGTTTGTGCCTTGGTGTGGAAGAAGATGGTCTCCCAGTTGTGTTGATACAACCACACACGGTCAGCTGTGACCTACGCATCCTGTGTTTTCATTGTGTAGAAACTGTTGCATGGGAATAGGAGGCAGAGGAGGGGCACTGCTGCACTCTTGGATTTTACCAGGTAGTGATTTGTTATAGTTGGTGCACAGACTTGGACTAGGAAATTTGGAGTGCTCCTAGAGTCCCAAATTTAGATAGGCTGAGTAACCACATGTATTGGGTTTATATGGCAAGGTTTTGGTAGTGGGGGGGGCTGCAGGTGGGCTTCTGTGAGAAGATGCCAGAAGCTGTCCTCATGTTGGACAGAGTCATTTCCAACTGCCTCCAAGATGGATCCGCCGCTGGCCAAAGCTGAGCCTGTCACCAATGCTGGTAGCGCCTCTGTGATAACATACTGTCCTTATTTCCCATTATCCTACTCTGATTTGGATTGGCAATAAATTAAATGGACTTCCCCAAGCTGAGTCTGTTTTGCCCATGACAGTAATTTCTGAGTGATCTCCCTGTCCTTATCTTGACCCATGAGCCTTTCATCATATTTTCTCCCCCTGTCCAGTTGAGGAGGGGGACGGATAGAGCGGCTTGGTGGGCACCAGCCAAATTCAAGCCACCACAACGCTCATGCTCACGGGCCTGGCAGTGCCCTGGCAGAACCAGGAGGATTGATCAGTTGCCCAAGCTTGGTCTGGGTCAAAGTGTCTCAGCAGAGAGAGTGCAAGGCATGTTCAGCTCCTGTCTCCTGGCCAGTAAAGCTCAGCCTCAGGGGTGGACTGAGAGCTGCCTCCAGCACCTGGTGCTCCACATGCCCACACTTCTTCCCATCTAGGTCTGCTTAGGCTCTTGCATGGTGCACCAGGGGTGGGGGCAAAGCCCTGCTCCACATCACATAATCGCCCCCCTTTCTGCTCCACACTCCCACCTCTGCCCTGAGATGCTCCCCTCCTGTGCCACTCACAGCTTGCAGGGGAGTAGAGAGGGAAACAAGATAGGAGGCATCCCCACAACTTCTCCATCCTGGAGCACTCAAGTTTGTGCAATGGGGACAAGGAGGACCCCCCATGAACACAAGCCTGACCCCATCTTTACAGCTCAATGCAAAGTAGCACTTGGCAAAGGGGCTGACCTGCCTTCTCAGGACAGCTTTTCTTCTCAAGGACCGAGGTCTCAGCTGGGTCCACAGCATGAAGCTTCAGTGCAGTGGCACATGCTGTGGTCTGTTCCTTGAAGCATTGCACTGAAGTGTAGCAGCCCTCCATGTGTCAGAGACACTGGCTGCCCTTTCCTGCAGAAGCCTAGGCCATGGCCATTGCTCAGGAAGGTGACTCTGCAGAGTTACAAGGCTGGACAGGGTGTTTCCCAGGCTCCCATGTCCAGCCACTTAGCTTTGTGAACAGGACGAGCAGAGCAGGAGATGACTGCAAGGACTTCCATGTCACAGCAAGACTTTGGATGACGTCCTCTGCCCACATGAGCCCTGGGGAGGGAGCATGGCTTGCAGGAGGAGTGCCCAAGCCCTGTGCTGAGGGGGTCTCCCTAGGTGCTAGCGGGGAAAGGCTCCACTGGACTCCTGCAGGCTGAGAGCACAGGCAATGTTGCCCTCAGCTAACGAGCTACCTGGCTGCTTGTGGCGCAGCAGGAGAAGGCCCTGGCCAAGGCCAGGCTGTGACCTGACTCTTGGCCTTGCCGTGGTGATGCCGGGAGCCTGCTGCGTGGGGTCACAGGGAGGGAGCCCAGCAGCGGCTGGCCCACACATGGCCACCAAGGGCAGGGACAGCCCCCAGCCCTGGGCACAGGGACCGCCTCAGGGCAGCACCCCAAAGGCCTTCCTCCCGTGCAGCCCTCCACTGTGACATGGGGGGCCCGCCACCCCAATGTCACAGTGCCACCACCCAGCAATGCAGCACATGGCTGGGCAGGATAAAAGGGACATCCTCCCGTGCCCACCACCAGCCTGCCAGGCTGCACCATCAGGACAGAGCTGCCTGGGGGCCACCCCATGGTGTGGGGGAGGACGTCTTTGAGGGGCCAGTGGGATTAACTGGAGAGGCTGAGGGGGGAAGACTCGAGGCTGGATGAGGCTGCTGGAGGTTCTCCGCCGCAATCCCACCTCCTGGCAGGGCCACATTCAAAGCTGCATCTGGTGGATAGAAATCCTGATTCATCCTTCCTTCAGGGAATGGAGACAATCTCCTGGGGAGGGGAGAAGCACCACAACCACCTGGAGGTGCCCATGGCTGTCAGGACTTCTCAGCTGGATATCAGTGGCAAAGATTGGCTTGGTGGCCTGCCAACACCATGAGAATGTGTTCTCGGTGCTTGAGGAGCCCTGCAGAGCTCGCCGTCCTCGTCCCCTGTGGAGCCAGTGGCAGTGGCACTAGGGAATGGGCTGCAAAGGTGTTGCAAGGGGTATCAAAGCCAGCACCTTCCCCAGTGCTTTGGAGCACCCACTGGTGTCCTGCCAGGCACGGGAAAGATTCTCGCCCCAAGGCTGATCTGTCTGGGTGCTTTTTGCCACTCTCGGAAACCCCTGAGATGGATCTGGGTTGCAGGAGGGAAGAGCTTGGGCAGTGGTGGCGTCCCTGGTAGGTGTGACCGCCCTGCTGTGCCAGGAGGCAGGTCTTGCTCACATGCTCAGGGAACAGCCGATTGCCAGCTCTGGGGTCAGGAAGGAATTTTTCCCCCCAGGGCAGATTGGTACTGGTCCCTGGGGGTGGTTTTTTTCTCCTTCCTCTGCAGCATTGAGCACAGCCCCTTGCCAGGGCTTCTCTGGGCCCTACAGGTGCCCTGGATCCCTCAGGAGCTGCCACTTTTCAGCTGTATCTGCATTCAGTAAAAGAGCTGTTTTGTCCTTGATCTGCTGCTGTTGTGTGTGCTGGTCATGGCCTGGGAACCTTGTCCTGCAGCTGTGCTGTCAGCAATGGCATGTATACTGTACTGGATTTACGTGCCAAGTTTTGGGGGAGGTGGCTGCAGGGGTGCCTTCTGTGAGATGCCAGAAGGCATCCCCATGTCAGACAAAGCCATTTCCAGCTGCCTCCAAGACAGATCTGCTGCTGGCCAATGCTGAGTCTGTCAGTGATGTTCGTAGCACCTCTGGGACAACATATTTAAGAAGGGGTAAAAAAGCTACACATCAGCAGCTGGGAGAGAGGAGTGAGAATGTGTGAGAGAAACAGCGCTGCAGACACCAAGGTCAGTGAAGAAGGAGGGAGATGAGGTGCTTCTGGATCCAGAGCAGAGATTCCCCTGCAGCCTGTGGTGAAGACCATGGTGAAGCAGGCTGTCTGTACCCCTGCAGCCCATGGAGGTCCATGGTAGAGCAGACATCCACCTGCAGCCCATGGAGGACTCCATGCCACAGCAGGTGGATGTGCCCTGAAGGAAGACTGTGGAGAGCCCATGCTGGAACTGGCTCCTGGCAGGATCTCTGGACCCATGGAGAGGAGCCCACACTGGAGCAGATTTTCTGGCAGGACCTGTGGCCCTGCAGGGGACCCATGCTGGAACAGTCTGTTCCTGAAGGACTGCACCCTGTGCAAAGGATGCACAATGGAGCAGTTCTTGAAGAACTACAGTCCGTGGGAAGGGCCCACATTGGAGAGGTTAGTGAAGGACTGTCTCCCATGGAAAAAAGGGAAGAGCGTCAGGAGGAAGGAGCAGTAGAGAGAACGTGTGATGAACTGACTGTAACACCCATTCCCAGTCCTCCTGTGCTGCTTGGGGGGAGGCAGTATAGAAATTGGGAGTGAAGTTGAGCCTGGGAATAAGGGAGGGATGGGGGGAAGGTGGTTTTAGATTTGTCCTTAATTCTCATTATCCTATTCTGACCTTTGATTGGCAATAAATTAAATTAATTTCCCCAAGTCGAGTCTGTTTTGCCCGTGACAGTAATTGGTGAATGATCTCTCCCTGTCCTTATCTTGACCCACAAGCCTTTTGCTGTATTTTCTCCCCCTTTTCCAGTTGAGGAGAGGGAGTGATAGAGCAGCTTGGTGGGCACCTGGCAGCCAGCCAAGGTCAACCCACCACACCACAGTGGAACATATGCCTAGCTTTCGCTCTGCTTGCACTGTGTGACGTTATTTTTTCAATACCACTGAATCTAAGGTAAAGAAGGGTTTCTGAGTCTGTTCCAAGAAATAGGAGTTGAATGTTAGTTAAGAAAAAACTGTTACAAAGTAGAAACATGAGTGAAATCTCATAGGCACTCATCATGCTTAAAATGTAAATTTGTAGTATTCTGGCAGTCTAGATTCCATGCTTCTTATTTTGGTTAGACCACTTCTGATTTTTTGTAAATCCTGTATGCTTCCGTCAGGAATGAGGCACAAATTATTAAAATCAAACCATAATAGTGACAGCCATTTTCTGATTATCAGAGAAACAGTTTATACTGGATCTGTTTTCAAAATGTATTTCATGAACGAAATCAAAGAAGCATTTTCTTCATGTTTTAATTTCACATAGTTACAGCTTTCAATTTATTTTATTTTGTATTAAAAGGACTAAGTAGAAGGAACACAGGGCACAGGAAATAGTTTTTCAGGAAACTTTGAGTATATGTATGGCTTGATTATGAAATTATATACTGTATAATCTCTTATTTGTGGTGCAATAGCAAAGGCTTTTCAAAACTAGAGCTGACTTCCTTTTTTAAATAAGGGATCTGAGGTCAAAATTGCTTTAAATTTTTCAGCATAGGGCTGACTGACCATCACCAGGTGATACATGAGGTAACCAAGTTGTTTAGGTTTTTTTGCATCTGCAGAGGAACCTCACAAATTGCACTGAATATAAGCAGACAGAACACATGATTTTTGGTTACAATCAAGTGTAGTTTCTATGTGATAACTACAGTACAAACTAAGTTTATAAATTATACTGTATTGTTGCTGTATCTAACCATTGTAGACTTATATGTGGGTGGAGAGATTAAGAGTGAATATAGTCTTCTTCATGGTTTTTTTTTTTTGATGAGTGGTAGTAAATGGCAGCATGAGCCCCGGAGAATTCATTCCTGGGTCAATTTGGATCCACCTAAAAGCAAGTAGCAGTGAGATGCAAGGGGATGATGAGGAAGAGTCCAGGGAAGGGGTGATGAAAAGCAGGTTTTCCCTGCCCTGTTTCCCAAGGAGGAACTGAAAAGGAGAGAAACACAGCTACTGGGTGAACAGAGCAGCTCACAGGCACATGGGATTTAGTGGTTCACTTTACGCCTTAGTTTCTTGGTTTGGATCCAACTTATTGAGGTAACTTGTTTATCACTTACCATCTGTTTTGACTGATGTACAACAGCGAAAAGTTTGTTTGACCTCTTTTCTTTGGAAAACTTTTTGGTCATTTCTCATTATTTATTCATGTCTTTCTGAACCCAAGAGCTTAAAGTGACTTGAGTTATCAAAAAATAATAATTTTTGCCTACTCACTTTTCAACATTTTTGCTTACTGTCAGAGAGTTTTTTGGCCGCCCAAACTGTACAGGTGCCACATTCATTTTACATTAGAAGCTTTTTCAACAGGTTCTGTAGCAAGTCTTTTGGCATAGTGTTGAAATTTTAAATGTGTTTTCTTTCCCTCAGCTATTATGGCATGCCCGTGTTTATATGCAAGCAAATATTTATATGTAGCTAACAAAATATTAGAAAAACTAGGAAAAAATGCTTCTTTGGGCAAGGTTTCAAAATATGAGACTTCTTTCCTGGCACATCATTTCAGAATGCTGCTTTAATAATTTATTTATTAAAGCCAAAGCTCCAACTTGAATGGAAGAGCTTGCTACTGTTTCAAACATTAAAAATTTAAAAACGTTTATAGGCATTTCTGTGTGTGCCTATCTGTACATAACAGTGTCGTAGCAAATAACTGCAAGCTTGTGCTGTTATTTCTTGCCCTTATTAAGACGTAACATTTTATTGGGCAGTTATGATTTCAGTCTTGAGTACCTGTCAATGGTATTAGTTGTCTGGACCTGGGGCATTGCTGAGGGTTACATTTCTTGAGGCGTTGCTGATTGCAACAAATACTTCACAGTTGTCTCCTAGTCCCCCCTCCAAAGGTCCAAACCTTAATTTACAGCACAGAAACAGTGTGGAAGAAACAGACATTACGGGGGCCAAAGTACCATTGTCAAAGTCATGCCATGACATTGCAGGGCTGAAAAGGAGAGAGCTTTGGAGAGGATGAATAGTCAGGATTAAGAGGCAATGAAAGGAAGGACCCCGCTGAAGTAGGAAGCGAAGAGTGAAGTAGAGGTGAAGAAGAAGGGGTGAAAGTAGGATGCAAGAACAGCAAACCCACCTAGAAAATATTCTGACTGCATCACCACTGTCTGACATCCCAGCTTAGATTAATTTTACATGTAATGTAATGTAATGTAAAATTTACATGTAATGTCCAAGCAGCTTCTTCACAAAATTTCTTTTCTGAAGGCCACGTGACATGAGATGACAAAGTATTTAACATTTGTTGTTTTTCTATTGAATGCGTAAGGAGTGGGCAGGGAACATTTGCTTTAGTTCCACAGTTCCACATCTTCATGTGTTTGCTACTTTTTTTTTTTTTTTAATTCATATAATGCCTGGAAGTCCTTGTGGCTGGACAGGAAGCTTTTATTTTCAACTTTTCTGACTAACATAACCACAGGAGAACTAAGAGCATTGCTGGGATTTCAAATAAAAGAAGTTTGGCATGAAATAGGTAACATTTCATAAAAGCCGTAGAGGTGGTCCTAGGAGTAAGTGGAAATTACAGAAGTACAGATGCGTCTTATAGAACATGACAGTTAAGAGGGAATTGCATTGAAATGTCATTTTAAATAACTTAGACAGAAATTAACCCTCTGAACAGACAAGACCAAAACCATCCCTAGAGCCAGTGGCTAGATTAGTTATATCAGGGGTGAATTAGGCCCACTGTACTGATGATAGGATATAGAGCTTGAAAAGGGCATGAAAAAAGATGAATTGGAAACAGATGTCAGAAAGAATTTTTAGAATCATGCATTTATGAAGTAGCTACTGGGCAAAGCAGTTGATGAAAAACATGAGGGGACAAGAAGGGGAGGGGGAGGGAGAGAGAGAGAGGAGGAGGAGAGAGAGATTGACATTTCTTAGTAGCTGTCTCAGATAAAAAAGATCTGTGCAGGTGAAGTCTGATGTCCCTAAAAGTTCTTTTTATTCGATGCCACACTGATGTAAATTGGCAATATTAAAACCCATTTAATAATTTCTCTTAAAATCTTGCTTTGTTTATCAGTCAGATTATAGAATCAGAATCATAAATGGTTTGGTTTGGAAGGGACCTTTAAAGGTCATCTACTCCAACCACCCCTGCAATGAACAGGGACATCTTCAACTAGATCAGGTTGCTCAGAGCCCCGTCCAACCTGACCTTGAACGTTTCCAGGGATGGGGCATCTACCACCTCTCTGGGAAACCTGTTCCAGTGTTTCACCACCCTCATCGTAAAACATTTCTTCCTTATATCTAGTCTGAATCTACCCTCCTTTAGTTTAAAACCTTTACCCCTTGTCCTATTGCAACAGGCCCTGCTAAAGAGTCTGTGTCCCCATCTCTCTTATAAGCCCCCTTTACGTATTGAAAGGCTGCAATAAGGTCTCCCTGGAGCCTTCTCTTCTCCAGAGTAAACAACCCCAACTCTCTCAGCCTTGCTTCACAGGAGAAGTGTTCCATCCCTTTGATCATTTTTGTGGCCCTCCTCTGGACCTGCTCCAACAGGTCCATGTCTTTCCTGTGCTGAGGACTCCAGAGCTGGATGCAGTAGTCCAGGTTGGGTCTCACCAGTGGGGTGTAGAGGGGCAGAATAACCTCCCTTAACCTGCTGGCCACGCTTCTTTTGATGCAGCCCAGGATACAGTTGGCTTTCTGAGCTGCGAGTGCACGTTGCTGGCTCATGTCCAGCTTTTCATCCACCAGTACCCCCAAGTCCTTCTCCGCAGGGCTGCTCTCAATCCTTCCTCCCCCAGCCTGTATTGATAGCGGGGGTTGCCCCAACCCAGGTGCAGGACCTTGTACTTGTCGTTGTTGAACCTCCTGAGGATCACATGGGCCCACTTCACAGCAATTACAACATTCAGCATGTGACAGGTTATTAAGATTATGGAAGTCATTTCATAGCCACTTTTCATACCTCCAGCTTGAAAAAGACTGCTCACAGAACTTCAGGGAAGCTAACTGCTTACACAGCCAAAGCAAGCCTCCAATTCTGGGAGACTTCTTACAGGATTATTTCTAAGAGGTACTTACCAATGACTACAGTAAATGACATATCTAATACTGATATTTGCTAACACAGGTCATCATATGGCCATCAGATGAGTGGCACAAATGGGAGTCCAGTTTGTCTGTCCTTAGTATGAGTAAAAAGGTTGGACTTGGCAGTATGGAATGTTCCACAGGCAAACTGTGAAAAAACACAGGGGAAGAGAGCCTTGCTGGCGCAGGTGCTTCTCATCACCTTTCATGGAAGACATTAGCACTGTGTCTATATAAAATATGTGCCTACCTGAGCATGTGCATCTGTAAAACACATACATTTGGGTATGCATAAAGACATATTGTACTGCTTAGGAAATTATAGATGTGGAAATACTAGGGTTAAACCTACATATAAATACATATAAAGTATGTATACATATACATACTTTAAAAGACAAATGAGGGGGGTGTGAGTTAGAAGGTATGCACTGTGTGTTCAGATAATGCAGTTATACGGAGCACTTTCTGAAGAATAGATACATAAGTTTCATACCAGTATTTCTAGAGATATCCTAAAACCAAGGTTAAGTAACCTTAGTATCAGTTCAAATACCATTCTATTTTCAGGGTCTGATAGTAAGATATAGGGACTTACATGTCCTGATATTTCTGTTTTCACGTTGGTTTGAGTGCTTTCTTTCATACTAACCTTTGTATAAAGTATACCTTCTGTAATTGTGATATTTCTCCACTTCTAGCGATGTTTTCCCTTTTTGTAGGGAGAACAATACAGAGAGATGCCATTGTCACCAATAGCTCTTGATTATTTGTCACCAAACACAAATCACTGACTACTGGTGACCCAGTAGAAATTGTCCTTTTTTATTTTTTAAATGACTTTATTCTGTACCTTTCAATTTTGGGCTGTTCTGCGTAAATCATCACTGTTTAAGATGACCCAGATTGTCCAAAATGGGACTGAGACTTTCATATATATTTGAAGCTATGTGCCCAACTGCCTATGGTGAGAACATGCAAAATGTTTTTTCCTAGATAGTGTTTCTGATTAGACTTAAAACAATGTTTGCTATATCCAAATATTTTGCCATTTAAACCACATTTATATAATAATAATCTAGTAAAAGGATAATGACTCACAAAAATGTCAGATATTTTCTGTAGGGACAGAAACTTCAGCATGAGGTATTGATTCAAGGATTCTTTGCAGTGGCAATGACCAGTTATATAAAAGTATCATATGGATTCTGAGGTTCATACATAGTGACAGATCTGTCTGTGTATAGGTTAGGAGCACAAATCCCTAGTAAGTTGAAATTTGAACAATTCCATGGTACTTCTTTGGTAGCAGGAGAACATTAAATGAACTTAACAGGAGCTGCTTGCCTGCTTAGCTGGTTAGACTCACCATTTGAAAGCTACTTCCAGGACTGATCGAAGCACTAAACCACATACCAGATAACCAAAAATGTAATTTAGCTGAACTGAGATTTCTGCTTTTCATTAGACAAGGAAAATTGCATTTTGATCATTAAAATAGCACAACTGACAACACTTAGTGAAATTGCATGTATGATTTGAATTTTTGAAAGCTGGGAATATGCTGGGAGTAAAATCCTGCTGCTTTTTGCACTTTAAGAGGAAACAAAGCCAAAAATGCCAGATATTCAATGTGCGTGCATCAACTGTGTCGCTTCACAACTTGTTGTCCTGTCTCTGACGATACTGAAGACAATGGGTCCCACTCACCTTGGGGAGGTGGCTCTCACCTGGTCCTCCTCACCTATGAAACTTCTGAAAGGCCCTGAAGACTTTGAATAGTTCATTTTCAGTTGCTATTTCATCCTTTTATGGTTTAATTGTTTGAAAATTTATACCCATTTATTTTATCTTTGAAATCAGGACTTCTAAAAGTTTTAAAACTTTTAAAAGGACTTTTAAAGAGTTTTTATTTTGACTGGATATATCAAATTTCATTCAGTACAGGCACCTCCTGTTACCATTGTTTGGTTCAAAGATAATAAAAGTATCGTTCTGTTTTTCCAGAAAGAGACATTTTTATTCTGGAAATTTATTCTTGGGGCACCATTCATTTCTTTATTTGTTTTCCCCAAAACTACCTCTTGAAAGAAAGGAATATGAAGTGTTAATGTTTCCTTTTATACTTTGGATTTATGGTTGCAGAGTGCAAATACTCATGGGGAGGGACTGATTCTATATTTTAAATATAGTTGAAACCTAATGATAAAATAGTTGAAAATATTACAAAGATAATATTATTGTTTCATTTGGGGTTTGGGTTTTTTGTTGTTGTTGTTTCTAATTTAATTGATTGAAGTGGAGTTGTTTGTTTTGTTTTGAGTTTTTTTGCTGGAAATTGTTACGTAACAATGTGTAAAAGCAGTGGGCCAAATTGGAGGCTGATAAATGAATCCATAGTTTCATGTGTTTTTTCCAAAATATTGCATGCTTCAGTTAAATGTCCAACAAAGTAGAATTGCAATTGACCCACTGTGAATCATACTAAAAATGTAATTTAATTTTATAATAATTGCAACTTCAAATCCACATGCTAGTCTGTGCCAGAATAATATCTTATATTGACTCTGCTCTGCTGTAAAAGTTGCTCAAGGTTTAAAGCCACAAGTAACTGTGCCCTGCTATTTTGTAATCACACCCAGCACTTTGAACAGAGAGGTTAATGACTGCCTTTCATTGTGAAAATCCTTTCCACTGTAGAGTCTGCAGTAAGTTTGGGCCTGTTGCCTTTATATGTTAAGTAGTTCATGGCTGTAGCTCAGGGCAACCTCTTGATTATAAACCTGTAGCCAAATTCAGCACCAGCAGAAGCAGGCAAATTTCACCAGTGTAAGAATAACCATTTATACAAAGGGTGGGTTTGGTCCATTA
>VYZW01038634.1:37669-54410 GCA_013401315.1 Balaeniceps rex | reverse complement strand
ATAATAAAAGAGTTACACTCCTAAATTATTTAATTTAGAAACTCAGTCTACTGGACCTTCAAACTAATTTTATTTTACTTAAATTTTATGACTCCTTCAGTGCACATCTTGTCAAACATGGATTAACATTGTTACTCTGACACCCCCGAGGGAGCCAACAGAGCCTATTGGGACAGCAGTCCTTGAAAGAGGAAAAAAAAATTTCCACGGTGCTCTGCAACTGCTTTGGAGCTGCAGAGTCCATTAACTCAAAACAACACTTTATAAAAGAAACAAGCACGGATTACACAATGGACCATAATGACTTCTGGACTATTGGGTAATAACTGTTATGCAAACGACAACACATATTTACCCTTATTGACCATAAGGAATTAACAATATTTCACTACTTTCACTAAATGGATGCAATAAAGTATGTATGTATTTTTTCACAAAATACCTTTTTAAAGGCCTATACAGAGAACTAACAAGTTTGAGTACTAACTTTACTCATTTGAGCAGAAAGGATCTCTGTTCCAAGTATTAAAAAACAATTTAGACTTCCATTAAAAAAAGGATTAAAAAGAAAAAATTAATCTACAACAGCAGTTAGGACCAGATTTTCAAAAGGGCTCTGCCTTCATGGCAGAGAACAGTTTTTCAAAAGGCTTCAGTATCTTATTCAGATACTTAATTATTACACGTTTTAATAGGTAGTTCTCACTGAGAAAAATATGCCTTCAGGTCCTTGAAAGCAACAGGAACTTCTGGCTACTTCACAGCCATACACAGTGGAAGTTGAATGAGAAAAACTTCTGAAAATCTAAACCACAAGAGTCACATTTCTCAGACATCCCAAATATATGAAAACCCACAAATTTTTCTGGAAGACCTTCCTCTCATCTCAAATGGGTTTAGCATGACCTTTACCTAACTCTATGCTTTCTGCCCCATTTTTCTCCAAGGGTCATACCTAAAAAAAAAAAAAAATTTAGGGCATTTTGCACATTAGGGCCCTTTACCCTATGTCATTCCAAAACAGCTTTTCAAGAAAATTGTCTGTGATGACTCATCTCTGGAAAAGATTACATTCACAAGTTTCTGCCATTTTGACTATTTAGTTTCCCAATTCCTGAAGATCTGTATTGCACTTCTATTCAGGATGGAGCTGTTCCAGGTGAGCAGGCATCTTCTTCCTACTTAAGCCCATTCAGACAGGTTTACAACACTTAAATCTCATAAAAAAGTAGATAAAGCTAGTATGCTTAAGTCATGCCTAACATAATAGTTAAGTCATGGCTTAATTCAAAAACACTTCCAGCAACAGAGGAGAAGGTAAAGGATGTGTTGGCAGCCTTTCATAGGTTAATTCATTACATGAAAGACCTATGTTCTTGGTCTTCTGCAACCTGAATACTTCCACTCACAACCACCATCTAATAAGCTATCTAGAATAGAGGTTCACTGCACCCAAGCTACTATGCAACAAAGAATTCAAAACTCATGACCACAGGAAGGAGACATTCAAGAGCAGCAATCAGGACACTCAACGGTGAAGGAAAATTCGGTTTTTAATCCATTTTCACAGAGTTGCCTAGTTAATAAATAGTCCAGAGAGCAGGCACTGGAACAAGGACTTTCCACTTCAAACAGCTGGTTTTTTTTAAATATGCATTCATTAGGGTAATTTAATACACTACCCCTGTCCAAGGCCAAACTTCCTGTATTTTTTTCTTCTACTTGTTCCAAATCTAGAGAGACGCATTTGTCTTCCAGCACAATCACAATGAATCAGTGGTTTGTCTATAGGAAAAAAAAAAATCAGTGGAAATACTCTGAACTGCCGTATCTAATACAACAGCACACACTTGAAATGCAAAAATGCATCTCTCAGAAGGGTTGCTTTTTTCCCCCCATGTAGTTAAATTCTTATTACTTGAAAACTAACAAATTAATACCTCTGTCAGTATTTAAAGAATAAAAATTAGTAGGATTTAACCTTGATGGAGATATGCAAAAAGCAGCTCAAGATAGACAGAAATAGCACGGTCCCCTTGTTCTTTAAGTCTGGGGACATGGGAAGAGCTCACATGCAAAATGCTTTATCTGCCCTGTGATAACCTACGTTAAATATGATCTACAAATTCTATATTCAGTTGCATACATGCCAACCTCCTGAATGTTAAATGTCTTTTTGTATTTAGAACAGAAATTTTAGTTTTGATTGGGAAGTATTTACATACTTATTTGCAAAAATCATACAAAACAGACACATGCAGTAGATGTTATTCCAAGTCTGGGAGAATCTCTGCATTGATTAGCTAATTTGAAAATACTTAGCCAGACAATTTGCATGCAGAGATCTTCATAGGCAAAACGTATATAAAGTGAGAGCACTGCTACTTCACAACCTGGCCTTCAGACAGGTAAGACTATAACTGTAAATATGCCCACTATATTGCTATTCCTACAAGGCTTGTGTTATACTAGCCATTATACGTCCATTGCACATAGCATTGCTGTCAAGAAATGTGAGCAGGGTGGGAATCCCTGTAGAAGCACAGTAAGAGTAATTACAATAAAGCACAAAGGCTGCTTCGGTCTTGTTTCACTTTTCATCAAGCCACAGTATGCCTACAATTTTAATGTAATTATGCACATTCATTTATTTCTAAATTACAGATTGCATCCACCCATAGTAGCCAATTTTTCAATATTAATAACGCAAGACATTTGACTATTTCTAAAGTTCTTAACTTTTGAAATGCCTGTTTTGAGTAATGGAAGATAGCATCTTCTTTGTCTTTAGAGTTACCTCATGGATGAGCACCCTCCTTTGAAATAGACTAAATC
This sequence comes from Balaeniceps rex, assembly GCA_013401315.1. NCBI lineage: Eukaryota > Metazoa > Chordata > Aves > Pelecaniformes > Balaenicipitidae > Balaeniceps > Balaeniceps rex. The sequence continues at coordinate 51,575 of VYZW01038634.1, read as the reverse complement.
TTGGTTACCTAATTCATACAAGCACTTGCAGAGACCTATAGCATTGACCACTAAAAGCCTACAAGGAATCTGAATTACTTCTAGAAAAATAAAAGAATTATTACTATGCGAGACTGTACTTCAACACAGTTGAATACTAAAGGCTCTACTATAAACCTTGCAGAGGGCTGCACAGGATATGAAGGTAACAAAAGGGAGGGAGGAATAATAAGGATTTAGTCACGGGGCACTGACAGACTTTAGAGTCACTAAGAAGCATAAATACGACCATTGGAACAGCTTAAACTTGTAATAAGTTTGTAAAGCACAACATAAAAATCTTTCATTCTACTACATGGCTTATCTATAAAGATTTTATGTGATTTTTCAACAGAGCAGTTATGAAATAAAGCAGCCTATAGTAGGAGCTAACAAAGTACACTTCATGTCCATTCCCATGCTTTAGCACCAAGATATTGCCCATAAAACATATTAAAGATATATTTATCTTTTCTTCTATGGCAGGAGCCAAATTACTTAAATATTTATAGGTCAAGGCTTTCTAAAAACAACAAGGCAATAATTATTAATTCAGTTGTACAAATCACCTCCAAGGCAATCTCTCTAAATTACTAAGAACCATCCCCTGGTCTGCCAAAGTGAGCAATCACTTTGAAAAATCACCACCACCAATGAAACAAGAAGGTTTTCTACTGATTAAAGTTTTGCAACACTGTAGCACACCAAAAGTGCAATCCAATTAACAAACCATTTATATTGACCTTAAAAATAAACAACAAGAATTATGTCATGCTTCTAGATATATCTAGAATATAGATACACATAATACATATAAATATACATAATATATTATTGCTTCTGAACTAGCTTATAAAAGTAGTAACAAACTCACTACATTCCTGCATATACGTTCTAGAGAAATCATTTCATACTGTGGCTACGTATATTCTCGCAAAACCAACGTGAAAACTTCAATCCACGTGTAGCATACCAATAGGAATACTCGCTTTGGTCCACAAGTATAAACATTTTACTTGGACACAGGAGCTCTTATTATTTTTACATACCTTAAAGCTAAGGAAGGAAAACACATGAATTAGAGGCATGTAGTAACGAGCAATGGAAGTCTATACTAATGTAATTTACTCCAGTTCAAAAATAAAGATCTTGTGATGTTATCCCAGACAATAACTGAAGGAACAGGTGGAACAGGGCTTTCACTAAAAGAAGTTCTCACTTCTAAGGTATATATCACCTGCTCTGCATTCACAGGAGTCTCTGCAGACATTTCTGTACAAGTCAGTAGTATACAAGCACAATAATTTGACAAGAGCCAAATTCAAACTGTCCGCTGAGAAATGCAATTTTCTGTGAAGAAGTATATGCATCTATGACAGGGGAAATAATAAAACCAACAGTCTCTAGAAGCAGGAAGTATTTAGGATTAGGGAAGCAACACCTTTCCAATATTTCTAATATTTCCTTTTCAATGCATTTTCAGTCCTGCCCTCTCCTTACTGTCTCTATGGATCATGCACAGCAACATGTACAACTAGAATGGATTGACAAAAGAACACATTGCTGACAGGAACCATTTTCCTCACCTTTTTCTGTACCGGCGCATGTAAGACACTTTTTCCTGTTTTATGATTTTCTCTTTCTTCATTTTGCTTTACCAGAACTTTTCCCCTGAGTTTTCTGGTTTGGAACAGCTCCGCCCTATTTTCTTACCACTTAAGCCCCATTTCTTTTTATATCACAAGCCATCTCTTCCCTTTTCACACATAAGGATAATTGCTGCTACTTGAGAGGTAGCCACACAGCTCCTGTTGTTTTCATAATCTAAACCTATGTCTCTTGAGCTTTGTTAATGTCCCCTACTTGAAAATACCTCAAGAAAACATGAGAGATTTTAAGAAAAACAGTAGTGGGTCTCTATTATCAAAAGCAAATGAAAGTCAGAGGTCTATCAGCAAATTACAGCTGTGCCTGTACTTTTTTAGACTGAGAATATTCTGATCTATGAGTATTATACTTACTATTTTATGCAACTTTGGCATAACTCAAATATAGAAGTGAAATACAATATAAAAAACCTTCTTTTTTTCTTTTAGAGCTTTGAAGTTATTAGGTTCTGTTGTGTAAAACTTGGCATACACTAAGAAGTAAACCTTTCCCTGATAGATGATAACAGCTCCTTTGTTTCTCTAACTCCCACTTGATGGAAGGATTATGCACTCAATCAACCCTAGTGGCTCCCACTAAGACAAACCAATCTATATTATCTATTTAACTCCATGTACACATACTGAGTCCACATGCCAAAATCTGTACAATAATAAGCAAGCAAATACTTTAAATTAAATAAACTGTTCAGATTCCTCTCTGCAGACCCACAATGACACACAGTATGAATAGTTATATTTAATCAAACATACAACCCATTACCTCAAACAGTGTATATTTCCTGGTAAAAAAATAGATCCATGGAACATTTCTCTCTCTTTTCAAGACATCCTGTACTAGAATCCCAGAATAGCCACAGACCAAGGAAGGGGAAAAAAAAAAAATATATAAATAAAATGTTGACCTATTTGATAGGGAATAAGCCAAGACATTGAAAACCACCACATGACTGACATCATCCACAGAAATCCTCATGTCTTATCTAGATAGATCAAATGCGTAACGTTACGCAGAATCTTCAGTGGTGTCTAAGGAAGAAAACTTATTTCTGTGCTTCTTAATGAACCTGTACCAATTTTTAAAAGCAGTTTATGAGGGAACTGTTGGAAGGAAAGGGGAGAAAATTAGAATGGAGAACAGTCTTAGCTACTGTTTTGTCAAGGGGTCTACTCCAATAATTAACTAAGGAGATGAAAATGTGGAAATGCGACATCCCAGCTAGCACTGGTTATTAAAAAAAAAAAAAAAGAAGGAAAAAAGGAAAATGAGACTATTACGTTCTCTGGAGATATTATTTTTATAATGAGTGGTTAGTATTAAAGAAAAGGAAGTTAAGAAGAAAGTTAAGTACAGTAAGAAACACCTGGAAACTATATTGAGAACATGGCATTAGACTCACTGCAATACAGCTAATTTTATGTAAGATCAAATTCATTAGCCCAGGAAAACCATTTTAGTAGCTTTCACACCTCTCCATGTTTGTTTTCCATTGTTACCTGAATAAGAGAAATCTTAAGAATATCTACAGTATAACTAGCAATTCAGTTTTCCTGGTATCTTGAAGAAGAGCAGTATCAAGCTCTCTGGCACCAAGACCTCCCAGTCTCACAGCACAACCACCAGTAATGTCATCCTCCAATTAGGCCAAGGGCTGTATTTTACACTGTGAAAAAACTCCTGTACATCACACAGTGCATCCAGTTTGAGAACAAGTGTTTGCCAATTCATTCAGTGCAACATGTCCGAGAACCCAAACACGCCACTGAGAAATTAAACAAAATATTTTAGTAGTAGAATGATACTAACACAACTGATAACTTTCGAAGTATTATTTTCAAATGCATCATAACAGCAACAGCAGTATCCCGAAAATCACATTTGTATTTAGAAAGGTATTTCCTTAGAACTTCTTCAAGAATAATGGAAAGTTTGTTTCAAACAATAAACTTCTATCACTAGTAACAAATATTTCACAGAAACACATTTATTTTGTATGAGTTGCTCCTACCACGCTTCAGTGTCTTTATTTTGTCCTTCTTGTAGAAACCCCTAAGAGTATTAGGCCAAATTCTGTGTCCTTAACCAAGTAAGAGGTAAGTTAAGATAAAAACTTCAAAACTTGACCCCAAACATTTCCAAATAAGAAAAGTAAATGTTAGAAAAGTTTAGTCTAAACCAGGAACAGCTTCTTCTACAGTATGAATCTTAGACTTCTCCAATTTTCTCCACACTTCATTAATCCCCCAGTGAGAAGTGTGGCGTTATTATGCCATTCAGCATTTGAGCCCAGTCAGTCTGAACTATTCAGATAAGAGACAAACGTCTTGAAAAATTAAAACTTGTAAAATCATTGACTCAGTCATGACCATCCAAAATCGTGTCAGGCTACAAAAAAAATGTCAAGCTTTGGATATACACAGAAGTAAAAACCGCTTTTTTTTTTAATCGAAAGTGCAGTGCTAAGACAAAACGGCAAATGATTTTTTTTAATAACACAAAACAAACAAAAAAAATTAGGCCAAGAACGGCGTAAAGCAGGTTAGCCACCAAAACCTCGACCCCGTTTCCCCACGAACCGGTAGGGGCGGAGCCGGCGGGGGACGGGCCGCGTGCCCGCCTTGCGGCCGGCGCTGTCGCCCGGGGCTCCCACCTTCCCCGGCTCCATCGCTCGGGGCGGCAAGGAGGCTGGGGGGGGAGGGTGTAAACACGACCCTCCTCCCGCCCCTCCCGCCAGCCCACCCTCTAGGAGGCGGCGTGCTCCGCCCCGGCGGTGCTCCGGGGCAGGAGGCCTCGCCGGGTCCCCGCACGCCCCCGGGCACCGCTCGGCCTTGGCAGAGGCGGGGGAACAGACAGCCGCCCCCTCAGAGAGCAACCAGCCCCAAACCCCTAAATACTCACCATATTGACTTCTGAGACCATATCTATACTGGCGATGTCTATGTTCATGCCAACAGCCACTGGGGGACCTGCAAACCAACAAGATGGTCCGCAATGTGATCTCTGAGAACTTAACTCATTCTTACCAGAGTTAGCGGGAGTAACCGTAGAAATGAAACGACGTTTAAACAAAAACAGAAAGTCAGGAGGGCAGAAAGTGTTCTCCACACCTTCCCGCCCCCGCCCTCCCAAAAGCAGGCTCCCACCGCTCCGCGGGGAACGCGCGTTCGCACCGGATTCGCCCCAAGCGCTCCCCGCCACGGTAGCGGCGCTTTATGTAACGGGTACACACGTGTTCGCGGCGGGGCGCTCCGCGTTCCGCCGACGGACGCGCACCCGAGAGACCGGGGCGGACAGCAGCTCGGGGCCAGCCGGGCTGAGCGGTGCGGGGGCTCCCCCGCCCCCCACGCCGGGAAGCGCGGCTCCGGCGCCGGCCTCCGCCACCCGGCTCGGCCCCCCCAGCCCTGCGCTTTGGCGGAGGGGGCTGCCCAGGGGACGGTGGCCAGTGAGCCCCTGGGGGGGGAGGGGGGAAGGGGCAAGGGGACACCCACAGCGAACGCGTCCGAAATAAACGAACTAGTTCGAAGTAGGAGCACGCAGGGGGTTAAATGACATTCATATCAGTTAACAGCACATCTTGTACTCAAAAACAGTAACTGTGATCGCGGGCACATTAGCCTGAGAGGAACAAGCGTTGGGTAAACTTAAGGGATTTGCATCTCGATAAAACCAGTTAAGCAAGCGTTTAATTACAGGTTAATAAAGTATCAGCACACACACAAAATGAGGGACAGATTACAAATATGCAAGAGATCTAAGTGATCGCGTTAAGATCATCCTGTGCTAAGAAAATTGAGTAACAATAGGCTTAACTTTGGATCAGCTTGAGAAAATGGCAACACACACATCCCCGCCCCAAAGCAACAGCACCCCAAACACGTTTAAAAACCACACACAGCAAAGGTACACAGCCCGGGTATGTAATCTCTCTTATTCAAAAGCAGTCAAATTACCTCCAAAATCTGGCCTCAAGCGAATGTCATAGCCCTTCAGCAGTCTATCCACGGTCTCTTTTACCAGTGACATATTACTAGGGTCATTGACACTAAAGAAAAAAAAAGAATAATACTATATCATTTCTTATTTCTCAGACCCAAGCTGTACATTCATCTCAGCAGCAGCATGCAGTGCAATTCAAAGTAAAGCAAAAGAGATAACTTCATCACTTACCTCTGTGCACACACCACGGCTATTATTAAAGGGAATGACCAAATCCCAAAGTAACCCTTTTTCCGGACTCTCAGCATCCCTTTAGCTTTTGATATGATTTAGGGTTTCAGTGAAGAGAAGAAGAGATCCAACTTATTCTGGCCAGTGCAGTAATTCTAATGTGAAGCGCATGCGCACGGCGTACCACAACATCAAAAGGAGCAGTGGTTGCTGCTGGAGATGGAGCAAATTTCCTTGCCAAAAAAAAAAAAAAAATTAAAGGGGAAGAAGGAAATGCATTATTTAGGGAGAAAAAAAAAAAAGTCATCCACAGGAGGATCCAGTATATTTTTGTTATCCTTTTTGTTAGTATAGAATATAGATCACAGCAAGGAGAGAAGTTTTAGGAGTTGCAGGGTACAGCGGCTTTGCAACCTAGTTTAAAGGCGGGGGGGCGGGGGCTGGACGGACTCGGATTAGACAGAGGGGGAATAGGTTAAAAAGGGGAATGCACAGCGTACGTATGGTGCCAGGGGCAGGTAGGGGGGAAAGGGGGCAGCTTAACTTTTTGGTCCCTGGAAAGAACCGCCTGAAGCGAGGCGAGGTGCGGGCAAAGGAGCCGGAGCTTGCAACGGGGGCGGGCGGTGGGGGAGGAGGGGAGATGGGCGCCTACAGTATTTCTCACGGAAAAAAAAAAAAATGATGACGAACAGTTTCTTGTAAGAGGGGATTAGGCTGTTTCCTTCCTTACTGTGCTGCCAGGCGCTGTTCCAGGGGCAGAGGCACTGGGGACGGAGGGGGTCGCCGGCTGCCGCCGCCGGCTCCCGTGGGTCTTTTGCTGGTGCTTGAGGGGCGGGCGCGGAGACCCCCCCCGGGCGCGGAGACCCCGCGGCCCCGCTCCCCCCCGGCCGGGCCCGCGGGCGCATTTTCCATTTATCGACCGATGTTTAACCCAGGGATGCAAGTTCCTCAGGTAGAGCTAAGCGGGGCCACGGGGCTGGGGGAGGGGAGGGGAAGGGGAAGAAAAACAACACCCTGAAAGGCAGTCAAGCTTTTAGTGACCATCCAGACCCGGTGCAGGTTCATAAGCCCACTTACCTTCGTGGGTAAAACACCCGAGCTCTTCAAATGCAGCGTGTGATCCAATTAATGCCTCGGAGAAAACCGGAGACGAGCGGAAAGCTGATTTAGGGATGCTTTGAGTGACATTTAAATCCTGAACAGAAAAAAGACATAGAAAGGAAAGATAGAAGGGGGGAAAAAAAAAAAANGAAAGGAAAGATAGAAAGGGGAAAAAAAAAAAAAAAAAACAACCCGAAAAATAACAAGCACCGGAGTTAAATTATTCCTCGAAAATCTGCCTTGTGCTCGTAGCTCCTTTTACACCTCCACCTCCTCACGCACATACCCGCTCGGCCCCGCGGATCTGTGCTGCTTCACTGAGCGGATCTGGGCGTGCACACGTCCCCGGCCGGCCCGGGCTGCGCGGGGAAGGGATTGGGAACACTTGGGGCGTCAATTAACAAAAGAAATGTTTAACTCGCTGTAGGAGGGGGGGGAGGGGGGGGGGGAAAAAGAAAAAAAAAGAGGAGAGGGAAAAAAAACGGGTGGGGGGGAAGAACAAGGGTGAGGGTGTTGCACGGAGAGCGAGGCGGGCTGGAGAGCCCGCTCGCTCCCCGGCACAGCTCGGTGCCGCACGCACACGGCTGAGGCGCTCCGGGGCTCCCTGCCCTGCCCTGCCTCGCCTCTGCCCCGCCGCCCCCGGGCCGGGCCGCCGCCTCCTGCCGCCCCGTGCACTTCGCGGAAAGCGGACGTAGCCGCCTCTCACGGCCGGGGCCGGGGGGTGTCCCGGGTGTGCACGGCCCCGAGCCCACACACAGACGCACCCTGGCCCGGGAGCAGAGGCAGGCGGGAGGGGTGCAGGGCCGGGGGGCGGCTGCTCGGGGAGAGGCTGCTCGGAGAGAAGGAAGAGGCGGTGGCAGCTCCCCGAGAAGGGCGAGAGAGGAAGGGCTGAGGTGGGGGCGGACAGGGAGGCGATGGGATGAAGCCTCACCTGGGGGAGCGGCGGGGCGGAGAGGGGGGCGCTGCCCTCGAGAGGCGGCAGGGCTGCTAAAAAAATAAACAGCAAAACCGTAAAACAGCCGGCAGCCCCGAAAAGCAGGCAGCCATTTAATACGGACCGGCAGCTACCTTGGCTGGAGCGCTAAAGAGCGGGGAAGCCCCGCGGCGAGCACCGCAGCATCCACCTCCCGCCGAAGCGGGGCCAGGGGAGCCCCCCGCCCCCCCCGTCGCGGGGCGTCCTGCCGGCGAGGAGCGGCCCCCCCGCCGCGCTGTCCTGCCGGTGGAACCCGCGGGCACGGTTCCAGCGGGATGAACAAATCGTGCCCGCCTCTCCCCCCAGTGTCAATGCCCTAAACCACCACATTGTGCCTTTGAGATCAAGTAAGTATCTACTCGTTTTTTGCTTTCAGAAAAAGGAAAAAAAAAAAAAAAAAAAAAGGACATCCTTTTGGGGGGCTCGGAGGAATTCACCAAGACATATTTTCACCACGTTCTCCCATTTGTAACAATTGGAATTACACAGAGGGAGAAAATACACTTTTCCAGATGAAACAGACAACATTTTGTGTGTGTGATAAGTATAAAGTGTCTCATTTGTGTATTCAGAAGGAAAAAACCCAAACCCAAACAACTAAGTTAAAGAATGTTTAAGCATTTGTCAAAATTACACCCCCCCATTTTTCAGCTTTCTGTTTCATGGCTGGTGTTAACAGAGCCACTCTCCCTGTTCACCAGTGGAGGTTTCTGTTCTCACACAGCTAGTCTGCTTCACTGCCAAACCTCTTGAAATGTAGCCCTGAAAGGAAGATGGTGGATACTCTGTGCAGTGAATCATTTTTACTTTAGAAGTATAATAGGCCCCTTTTTTTTTTTTCTCCTGCAATCATATAAGAACAGGAGGTCTCGAGGTAAAACCCTTCAGTCCTGCACTGTGAAACTCACCTGCAGGTGCTAGCTTGGGACTACATCTGAGACTCCTGATTTCTGAGCTGTTTCCAAGTCTCTCCTATTAATTACCATTACACCACAGAAACGTTTCATTCACCATGTCTGAATATGAACCAGATATCAACAAGAACCTGAGGCTGAAGTCTGGTTATATTCAGTGCTGGACTGACAGGAATTTTTGATTTAAACAAAATCAGGGGCAGAAAAGTACCATATTTCCATGGGAATGTTAGAATAGTACACCCAAAGAATTCAAGCTATGCCAATATATCTAGCATTTGTTCTCTGATCTGGTGTATGCACTAATAATCAGGGCACACTTGTTCCGGGCCCAGGGTATCACTGTGCCATGTGTAGGGAAACCTGTTCTCAGTCTGGCTATTCCAGCAAAAAAGAATGGAACATATCTCAAACAAATTCAATACATATGGATATCATGGTGCATTATGCATGGAAAATTAATGCATATCCTTGGTTTTTGGAAGTGTAAAGGCTCTGTTGAGCCATGATTGAGATGATCTGCATAACTCATTGTTTTTGCTAGCTGTAAATGCGCCACTCTAAATGAGTCCATACCACTAACACTTCCTTACCACCATCCCAGGCTCTGTGTGCCCAAACAAGTCTATGTTATAGGGGTATCATCATTATATATTGACATAGAGTACACAGTCATACAATACTTTTCTTTTTGCAAATGGTTTCATGCTTTGCTGTGCACTTTTGACAGTACCACTTTTTCTCTGACCACAGGGTTCTGGTCTATCTCTGTCATTCAAAATTTCTCAGTACCTTCAAAATATCCCATTTATTTTAAGCACCTTATCAAAGAAATCATTCCCCTCTTTTTCTCACTTGTGTCTGTGTGATTGAGAAGGAGAGGAAATAACTGGTATGAACACTAGTGTTGGCAAGATACAGAACTGTTCACGTAACCTGTTTAAGGATTGCTATCTAAGATTTTGAGTGTCTTACAATGGGGAAACAACCTGGTTCCCAGCTGAATATGATACTTCTAGCTCTAAAAATATCTCAATTAGTTTACAAGTACTGTAATCTTGCAGAGAAGCCAGCAAAGTTGGTCGTATTTTAAACACCAATTGCAGATTATTTTGATTCTTGGCTTTCAAGTTTGAGGAGTGCAAAAGAATACCCCCAAAAATGGAAATACTCTAAATTAATGGCCCACAATCCTTGCTGACCAGCGTGTGACACTATGCAAGAAATGGGCTATAAGCAACATCATACTTTGCTTGTCTTGTCAACCCTTGGCTATAGCTGTGTATTCCTGTCACCACAAGCAATATCCCAAGCCATGTACTGAGAACTGCTCTAAAGTGGTTTTCAAATGGTTCGCTGTAAATGTATAGGTTATGCAAAATAAACTTTCAGATGGAGTAAGAATTTCAAGATAGGTCCTCAAGTGATCCAATCACTCAAGTCAATAGAGACAGAAGAGATGCTGATTTATGCTAGCCCAAGAAGAGTAGTCCTGTATCACAAGTAATGTGAGTAACAAGGCAAAATCCCACTTTAAAAAAAAAAAAAAATTCACTCCACTTCAACAGGCTGGTATGAATACAGTTCTATGAAAGTGATGTTTCCTGAGTTTTTGAGCATTTGGACAAGACGCAGTAGTATCAGAAACACTCAGATGAGAGTTGTTCATGTATCAGATAAGATTTTATTCTCTAATTTACCGAAGAATGTTAGTAATAATTTATTTTGATACATGACTTCCATTTCCAACTTCTGTAAAGCTATAAATTCATGTAAAATAAAACAAAACATAGTCAACCCTTGTAGAAATTTCCTGAACAAAGTTTCAATATACTTTATCTTGGTTTCACTTGTCATTTTAGGTCTTAAGGTCTAGTATGTCACAGTCCATGCACCACACACCATCCCATTAGCAAGCAGCCTGTCAGCATAAAGATGGCTGTTACATCACATACACAGAAAAAATTATTCAGGCAGGTGTACCTTGATTCTGCTTTTCATGGGCAATGGAATTAACTTTTGCATAGTGGCAATCTTCTGGGATTTACAGGTTCATATTAGCTTCAACTACTGTATATCTAAAAGAATCCAAAGTGGTAAAGCTATCAACAAAAGCAATAGTGTATGACCTGCCAACTGCACCGCTCTTGGCCCTTAAAAAATATGAAATGATCAGTAATGTACAGAAACTGAGTCTGATAAGTTGCTTAGGAAACAAGTACCACTTGAATTTCACTTATTTGAATTTCACTTATTTCACTTATTTGCAAGACAAGAGCAAATGGGAGGGGCAAGTAACAGCCTCTTATTGGTTTACATCCTTATGTAGGACTTTATTTGCTGGAGCTCATGCTTTTTCATTCTGTGACTCACTGCATGTCATCCCCACAGGGTTAAAGACAATATAGATAAGAACTTACCCCAGATCATGACCTAGGCTATACTTTATGAGTCAAAGACCTGCTGTATCTTTTAACAAAAATCTTTTGTGTAGCTTGGGATCAACAGATCTTAGATGTATATTGAGGAAAGTCTTTTAATGTGAAAATGAATTACAGATTAAAAAAAAATGGAAGTAAAAGGTTGCACAAGACATCCACAAGCACTTTGATTGCAGGCAATTGTTAGCAACTCAATGGGGACTGGAGTGAAATACAAAATGTCTGGCACCTAGAATTATGATAGAATGAAATCTACAGTCCTCTTATCAAATCATGAAAGCACCACAAAAAGCCCTGTTTCCTTCAAAGTGGTGGAATAAATTAGCTTAACAGCTATATAGACAGCAATTTTTGAATTCGTCAATTTTAGCTACATTGGCACTTAGATAGCTAGGAAATATCTACAGTGTATGCATCCTTTGATAGGAAGGCAGGGCAGGGCAAGACACAAGGAATGATTGCATAGGATAAGGATAGTAAAACACTTAAAAGACAGCACAAAATGTACACCAAGATTATGTCACTCTGTGTCTAAATCTCCTCCATGCTGTTTGTGTAAGATTCAGCCGTGAAAGCAGATTGCGGAAACCTGTTATTAAATTAATGGAGTGGCATTTGTCTGCATCAATTGATTGCAGGATTTGGTCTTCCTTTCTAAGCTCTCTTGGACAGAGAGTTAGTTTCCTAAATTTTTTATATTGGGTAATACATTCCAGAATACTGCTATAAGCAATATCTGAGGGTTCTAAAACTGTTAGGTTGGAAGCTTTTGATGAAAAATGAAAATTGTTTTCTTTTTAAAGTCGTTTAGGTTCAAACATCAGTATTGGGTCTGGTATAGCTCTATGCAAGTTTTAAGACTAAAATGGAAACTTACATAGTTTTTAGCTCGATTTTTCTTAGTTGGAAGGAGTTCACTACCTCAGAAAACTCCTCATTATTACCACCACCTTGACCAGGTGAGGGGACAACAGTGGGAAAAAAGAAGTAGGAACTGAGACAGGAAAATGAAATAAGTAAATTAACAGGGCCAAGTAGTGAAGGGGGAGAGAAGGAGGAGTAGTGGACACAAGTGTTATGCCATGGCACAATGAAATATGAAGACAGGAGAGCCATTTATTTAACAGGGACTCAAAAAAAAAATTACTGCTCATTTAAACTAACATGTAAAATGTGAAACCGTCCTTCAATCTCACAAATCAAACACAGTTCCTACACCAATTCTTTATTCTCTACACAAAGGGAGATTACTGAAAAGTGGTCACTGAGACTCCTGACCTCTGTGATACCAACTATCAAACATGTTTTGATCCAGATGAAATATTTTGAGACTTAAAATTTATTTTTCCTGTAAATAAGGAAACTTCACAGGATACTTTTAATCTAACTTGCCATTTGTAGTTGTAAAATATATTTTCACATGAAAAATACCTTAATGAAAGTAAACAAACCCCAAAGAAACCAGCTGTGAGCAGCGTACAACAGCCAAAGCATAATCAGTGGATTCTATTTTAAGAATGTAAAATATTTTACATGTTTATTTAAAAAGATACCAGTATTATGCAATGCACTTTCTAACTCAAACAAGCTCTTATATATTCTGATAAACAATCATCATCCAGGTTAAAAACTTAGTAATAGAAAGAGTTCAAGGAGAAATCCTATCAATGGATATAAGCAATACTCTAACTGCTCTTCAAGCAGACTTTTTTCAGTAAGAACTAGGAGAATACAAGTTTGTATCTTACTGTAAAACAGATTAAAGCTGTCCTTTTATTGGTGTGCTAGAAAGGGAGATGAAACTGCTTTCTGCAAACGTATATTGCTATTACTTCAAGCCTTCTTGGAGAACAAATGGAGAACACACAGTGCTCCTCATCGCCTTTCACCTTCTTGCATGCCCACCCCAAATGTGCTTGTGTCAATATTCCTATTCCTTCCTTGCTATCCTAAAACCTCAACTAGTCCTAGTGAGGAGGAGATGTCCCACAGTGCTGCAGTAAGCATAAATATAGGTTTTGTAGCACATTTTTGCCCTGACTGATGCTTTCTAACTTTGTGCATGCAGGCCAAATGTTTCATGGAATCAATACTTGCTTTACATGTGATCTCCCTCTATTTACAGATGCTAGAAGGTAGAAATTTCACAGACAGATGCTTCTGTTCAGCAGCAATTACTGTCTGAATGGAATAGTTTTGCTGACTTGAGAGTGTTTTTATAGAGCTGCATTACCCTCTACAGAAAGGGTATTAGTGATTAAATGGTATACCGTGGAAATGGACTGAAGGCCAGTCAAGATGGCAAGGCATTTGTCCAGCAAATGCAAAACCACTGTTTCTACTTATCACAGAGAGCACTTGAAGAAGCAACTTCCACTTTATGGGTATGGGTGCATCAAAGCACACCTAAAGCAGTGCAAAATAGGTAAGACCAGATGAGTCAATGAACCACAAAAGTGGAATTTGAAAACAGAAAATAAAATTAACTTAGTATGGAGTACACAGGTGTTGCAAATCAGTCCTAGAGGAAATTACAATAATCCTGGGAAAACAATTCAGAATGCCAGAACAGGAAAAAAAAACAAAACAAAACACCCAAACAAACAACAAAACTAACTGTGGAA
>VYZW01038634.1:2768-16026 GCA_013401315.1 Balaeniceps rex | reverse complement strand
ATTTGTTTGTCAGTGATCCATGTAGAAGTGAACCACCTTTGTCATGATGCAGTATAAGACACTGATTTTTACATAGATTTATACTAGGACTTTAAGTTGTCAGTCAAAAAAACCTCTAAACTCAAACAAAAAAGTACTTCAGTGTAAAGAAGGAGCTGTCAAATTACTCATTAGAGAAGCTCTCCTTCCCCTCTCTTTTCTCATTCCATCCTGTCATTCAAAGCAGAATATGTAGGGGAAAAAACATTGGGGGGGGTTGTTTGGGTTTTTTTTCCCACTTCATGCTGACACCAGAATTTCAGGTCCTAGTTTCTTTTATTTAAAATACCTCAGGAAAGTGTGATCTTGGCAAAATGAATCTCTGAGAGCCAAACTGAGCTTCTGTTACTTAAAGACTTAAAATTGGGATTTAGCAATACACAGGTTCTGTAACATTAGCACTGAGCGTCGTGCATAGATATATTGGGACGTTTTTCAATGGTTATTATCAAGAATAAAGTGCTTATACCCAATAATGGGCTCTGATACAGGACGGTTTTCCTGAGAAGCATCTTGACACAGCTTCTCTAATTTTGAAGTTTTCCTGAACAGAGATTCAGTCACGTTTCTTAGTACAAAGCCACATAGTGGAGAGACATCACATTCCCCAGAATCTAATATGATCCGGAGGCTTGGTTTTTCTTGTGAATCCATCAAAAACCAAATCTTTGGTTTCCAGAAAAGAGGAATGCTTTCTGCATCAGGAAAAAGCTGCTTTGTCTATGAGACTGCCTTCTGCAAAAAAACCAACAACCAAACAAAAAAAAACCCACTCCCAAACAACAACAGTAAACAAACCAGAAAAACCCAAACTAATACACACACAAACACACAACAGACTCCAGTCACTGGAACTATTTCTCTCTGCCCTCTGATTATCATATCTTACAGGGCAATTCTTTGGTAGTTAGAAAGGAATATTACTTGTTCGTGAAGACAAATCCTTCATGAGGGCATTTAATTATCTTTTATTTTATAAAGTGCAGAATGACACAAGCTGTTTGGTGATGCTTGTGAAACTGACTCTTCAAGCTCACAGATTGGTCTGAGTGGTTTGAAATGTACTACAGACTCAAATAATTTTTAATTATTTTAGTCAAACTGGTTAGGTTATTAAATTTAACAACTGTGGAGTAGTTGCTAAATATTTTTAAATGCAATAATACTTTTCAATTATTGAAAAATTTAACGCTAGTACTAAGATAACCAAATATATAAGTATTAGAGTAGATCAGAAGTTGGCAATCAAGTTCTAATTTTGGTTACATGTACTTCATATTAAATCTTGCTGTAAGATAAAATGGTTTCAGAACATAACCCTAATTCATTTATATTCTACAACCCTTGCAAAAAAGAGGCACAGTGGAATCAACTTCCTACTTTATTTAAATAAACAGCTCTGTAAATAAAATGAAGGCCAAATTTTGAAATCAAGGTGCAGGCAATGAGACTGCAATAACCTTTGCTTGCACATGCAGACAGGATAACTACATGCTTAGCCATCTGTCTGCAGAAATACCAGCTTTTATTCTTTGACTCACAAAATACAGTTTCAAAATTGTACCCTGAAACTTCATAGAATACAATAAAAAATAAGATTTATTTTTATAGTCCTCATACTATATAGTAGTAAACAATAACAACATTTCTTGGAAATATAAAGATGCAATTCTTCTGGCTTGCCCATTTGCTTTACATTTTCCCATCTATTCAGACTGCATGGGGTGGGGGGGGAAAGAATGTGTTTATTAAGAATTTGTATGAGAACAGATTGACCCAAATGTCTGTTACCAAAATAGATTATATTAGCTAGAATGGAGTGTGTTGCTTCCATGCAATCAGCAACAGCCTTATGAAAATGTCAACTCTTATATATACATTCTGATGAGGATAAGTCAAATTCTTTTTTCAAGTCTGTAATATAAATACGTTAGAAATACCGTACTTTGTACTATGAGCACAGAATATAACTCTCCTAGAAATACTATTCTTGCCATCAGTTTCTTTCAACGTTGAGTTTTATTTATCACTCTTGGTAGACTATCAAAATAAACCAGTTTCAGACAGTCCTCTCAAGTCATTAATCATTAAGATTAGCAGATAGACAGTTGCTATGATCAATAGTGTCCTCTGATAGACCAGTCTAGAGCTCTTTGTGTCTGGTCAAATCACCACTGTGCATAAGAGTCCAGCAGCTCATTTCGTGTAGATTTAGGATAATACACAGCTGTGCTGTAGATTGCAAAGAATAGGACAAGTCTTTTGCTCTGAAAACCATTGCAATGCTTACATTTCATCTTGCATATCAGAAAGAATCCCTGGGTACCAAAGATGCCAAAACATTTAAGTCTATGAAGACGTTAAACCTGAAACATATTGCAATCTGCTCTAACAAAGACGGTGCAACTTGCTGTATTCCACTTTAATTTTTTTCTTAACCGTTTGCCATTTAGGTTTTCATTTAAATGCATTTCTATAAGGGCACATAGGGGAGAGAAAAGCCTATTTTAGTCTCAGTAAGTTACAGCTATTTCACTTTTATCCGCAGTCGTCTAATAATTAGCTAAACACAAGAGCAGCAAAGCTGTAAGATCTGGGTTAGATAAAAAGTTACTGTAGAGTTGAACGTCATCTTATTAATAATGATCTCCAAAATGTTTCATAGTGCCACAGAATCATTTGGTAAACCAGTCATGCTATTCATGTTAGAAAAATATAGCAGAGGAAGAAACAAAACAAATAAAAAGAGAACCTCTTTTGGGTGTAAACATCCAATAGCAGCTTACAGGGTAAATAAGGTCATTCATTATCTCTGTATATCATCCGTAAGGTATTTCTCTCATTAGACTCTCCTCCACACTTTTGTTTGCAATTGGTAAACCATTTACAAACTGTATTTATGTGTGAGTGATCAGTGTATTGTTATTCCCTTCTAATAAAATATTTTTGCAGGTCACAACTATTTAATCACCTTTTAATTGTTTTATATATTTGTATGCAAAAACAAATGCTACTGGCTCACTTATGAACTAGTAAGTGCTGTTCTTGCTTTATGTGTTCACCCTTTACACCTTTAAGTTAATTTAGCTACATCACTTAATTTACCTGATATTTCTTTCACTTCCTGAATAGAGTATCCCAAATCCTACTGGGAAGCATGCAAATATTTACTGGGCATACTCAACTGATTGCAAATTTATGTGCTACCTTTTCATTAATAATCTTGCAAACAGCATTTCCTTACTAGAATGCAAGTACCAACAAGCCATAGATAATGTTGCAGCAATGTTCTGTGTTTTATATGAAAATATATCTTCAGACATCCTTAATGATTAATAATAATAATAATAAAAAAACTCTAGCCTGAAAACTCAACATTAAAGTATGACTATGTTTCTGCAGGCTATAAGCTTCTGGTTTTTATATGAATTGGTTCATTATAAGAATAGGTGCTTAAAAAAAGAATAAATAGTATTGGCCTGAGACCGTATTAGCACTCTCACTAATCTTATCCTTCAGTCATATCCACCTTTTTTAGAGCGAAGATATTTATTATGAAGTCATGCATATTTTGCGCACAGATTTCACATATTATATGATGCATTTGGAACCCTCTTCCATGCATTCAGTCAGATAATATCAAGAAAAATGAGTGTTAACATCAATTGAGACTAGAAAAGAAAAACACTGTCCATTCTCCCCTTCTGTCTTCTGGCATGGCATCATAACAGACAGTTGTGTATGAAGATATGTTTCCCATTGTGTTGGTTATATGAGTCATCTGTTAAATAAACCCATCAAAGGATTTGGATGCTTGTTTTAGCATTGAAACATTGGCAGTGGGGGCTTTACTCATCCCTAGTCCATACTGCTGTGTAAGCTTAAAAAAGTAGAAAAGCTTAGTGTATATATATTTAAAAAAACCAAAACAAAACACTCCACCAAGCACTATAATTTATGTCTCCTATTATATAGGAGACATAAATTAATATATATATATAATACATATAATTTATGTCTCCTATTCTGTAGGAGTTTGTTACTTAAAAAATTAACAAAATTCAGTTCCTACAAGGAAACAGCTATATTTACTTTATTTATGATTTGTTAATTTTACAAAATATTAGAATTGGTATTCAGCCAGCAATGTTTAATAGTTTAATCACTGAATGAGAGGAAAAAGAAAGGGGAAAAAGGAAAGCTAATGAAAGTACTGCAGTTGTGGTTACATTTCTTACAAAATCAATTATGTTAGTGAAAAGTAAGACGTACAGATGTTGCTAACAGGTCACACTGACTAAACATCACAAACAATGTTAATATCCCCACTGAACAGTCTCCAAGGTTGAAGCTCTTGTTAGTTTGAGGACTAGCCTTTAAATGTGGTTCTCTTCCAGCAGTGGAAAACAGAAGTCTGCCCATAGTTTTAACAGATTTCAGCTATTCAACTGCCTTTGGGCCAGATATTTAAAGTGCCTAGAGATGTAGAAGATATATATGGGATTTACAGAAGTGACTAAGTGAAATTCAGTGGGAAGTAGATACTGCTGTCTAAATTGCCTTTAAATAATTCTGTTAAACATCTGACTGTATCGTCAAAGCACCTAAATAGATCTTCCCTTAGTAAACCCATCTCTTGGTCTTCAGCATTGCTGGACAACATGTCCAGTTGTTATAGATCTTTTCTGTTTGTCTAGCAATCACACCAGCTTTGAGATGTTAAGAAGCATTTGGAAACATTATTTGAAGTAACTAAAAAGTACAGTGTCTTGCAACCTGGAATTCATATTCCATTGAAGTCTCTCAAATTCAAAACCGGAATGTTTTCAAATTTTTAATATATAGCCTGCATTGTACAAAATGAACTCTTCATTTAGTTTCACTACTTTCAAAATAAAATATCTTTTACAATTATTTGATTACATTAATTTCATCATCACTTTCTTGTGATCATGTTATACCAAATGATGTCCACAGGGGAAGGGGGGCGGGGGGGAAGATGAGGTGAGACTATCATAACACACATATCCGAGAGGGCAATTTGCTTCTGGATTTCTTAATTCAGATTCAATTTACAATCTAATAAGAAAGTTATTTTGTTATTATTGGACTTGTTTTTTTGAGAGAAAATTATGTATTAAGGCATCTTTCTCATCAGGCTCTGCCTTGGGAGCTCTGACTGGCTGATGGGACATGTGCAAGGAGAATGGCCTCTGCATTCCTCCCTCCCTGCCGCAAGGGCTAGATATCAGTCACTCACCTCTTTACTTCCCACTCTGAAGTCTCCTTCAGATCAGAAAATGATACTGTAAAATGGGAAACAAGTAAGGGCATGTGCTCCTGTCAGACAGATTTGATGCAATAGAAGGGACTTTATTTTCCCCATTAACAGTACCCTCCGCCTTGTGTTACATGATTCAGCTGTGGCCAATTACATTGGGACTTTCCATCTCCAGCCACTGAAAACTTCTTTGAGAGCTTGAGATCTAAAGCTAGGACAAATGCTGCTAAAACAGCATCAGCCTGTACATGGTCACTCAGAGTCAACACTTCGTACTAAAATGGTGTAAAAATGAATCGAGTGTGTTACCCAGAAGAAGGACTACTTGCAAGATAGGTAAAATAGACACTTAGCAATGAGTTGTGATTAACAAGCTTACTAATTTTCAAAGTCACCTGCCCATCAAGTTTTGATAAAAGAGATCAAATTTGCTATAGGGAGTTGAAGTTAAGAGCAAAAGGCAGCAGAAAACTGTTTGGAACTCAGTAAGCTGGATTTTTAGAATTTTTTTAATTTTTTAAAAGGTGTTTTAGTTTTATAAAAGCAGATTCTAAAATGCATATCTTTCAGGTACCCTAGTTATAATGTACAGCTTTCCCTTCCAAGGGTTTTCTCATTCTCGCTTGGAGAAAGGGAGAGGAGCAATTTCTAATTCTCTCTGAAACTCCAGAAGAAAGTGTTAACCATTCAAAGTTAGGTTCGGGTCCTACACTTTCATCCCAAAAGCCTAGCTTTTTCTACCCATCCTTCTCAACCATAGATACTTCTGGCAGCAACAAATAGAATTTCTGCTTCCAAATGAGTTGCTGGCGATCATCTCAGAAAAGGATGACTATATAGATCTAAGGAAAAGTTTGCAGGTTTTACGCGCTGCCTCAATTAAGTAATTTCAATAAAAAAATACTGCCAGGAAGTGACAATTCTATTGCAGCTTATAAAATCAAATCTGATTAAGTTTTGCTGTCATAGGTGAAGCTCTGCTGTCAAACTTTCCCCTGATCAAGAAAAAGATATCTGCTGTAAAAATGGTAGTAATGAGAATGTTTCAGATAACAGATCTTGAAACAACCTTTTATGCACCAGCCTACTGGAGAAGTCTCCACATATTCACATTCCATGACCACATTCCATGTCCGATGTAGTTGCCAAGCCACTCTCCATGATATTTGAAAAGTCATGGCTGTCAGGTGAAGTCCCTGGTGACTGGAAGAAGGGAAACATTGCACCCATTTTTAAAAAGGGTAGAAAGGAGGACCCTGGGAATTACCGACCTGTCAGCCTCACCTCTGTGCCTGGGAAGATCATGGAACAGATCCTCCTAGAAGCAATGCTAAAGCACATGGAGGACAGGGAGGTGATTCGAGACAGCCAGCATGGCTTCACCAAGGGCAAGTCCTGCCTGACTAACCTGGTGGCTTTCTATGATGGAGTAACTGCATCAGTGGACAAGGGAAAAGCAATGGATGTCATCTATCTGGACTTCCAAAAGGCCTTCGACACGGTCCCCCACAACATCCTTCTCTCTAAATTGGAGAGATATGGATTTGATGGGTGGACTGTTCGGTGGATAAGGAACTGGTTGGATGGTCGCAACCAGAGGGTAGTGGTCAACGGCTCGATGTCCAAATGGAGACTGGTAACAAGTGGTGTTCCTCAGGGGTCCGTACTGGGACCAGTGCTGTTTAATATTTTCATCAATGACATAGACAGCGAGATCGAGTGCACCCTCAGCAAGTTTGCAGATGACACCAAGCTGAGTGGTGCAGTTGACACGCCTGAGGGACGGGATGTCATCCAAAGGGACCTGGACAGGCTGGAGAGGTGGGCCTGTGCAAACCTCATGAGGTTCAACAAGGCCAAGTGCAAGGTCCTGCACCTGGGTCGGGGCAACCCCCGATATCAATACAGGCTGGGAGATGAGGGGATTGAGAGCAGCCCTGCGGAGAAGGACTTGGGGGTACTGGTGGATGAAAAGCTGGACATGAGCCAGCAGTGTGCGCTTGCAGCCCAGAAGGCCAACCGTATCCTGGGCTGCATCAAAAGAAGCGTGGCCAGCAGGTCGAGGGAGGTGATTCTGCCCCTCTACTCGGCTCTGGTGAGACCCCACCTGGAGTACTGCGTCCAGCTCTGGAGCCCTCAGCACAAGAAGGACATGGAGCTGTTGGAGCGGGTCCAGAAGAGGGCCACAAAAATGATCCGAGGGCTGGAGCACCTCTCCTACGAGGACAGGCTGAGAGAGTTGGGGTTGTTCAGCCTGGAGAAGAGAAGGCTGCGGGGAGACCTTATTGCGTCCTTTCAGTACTTAAAGGGGGCCTATAGGAAAGATGGGAACAGTCTTTTTAGCAAGGCCTGTTGTGACAGGACAAGGGGTAATGGTTTTAAACTAAAGGAGGGGAGATTTAGGCTAGATAGAAGGAAAAAATTTTTTACAGTGAGGGTGGTGAAGCCCTGGAACAGGTTGCCCAGAGAGGTAGTGGAGGCCCCATCCCTGGAAACATTCAAGGTCAGGTTGGACGGGGCTCTGAGCAACCTGATCTAGTTGATGATGTCCCTGCTCACTGCAGGGGCGTTGGACTAGATGACCTCTAAAGGTCCCTTCCAACCCAAAGCATTCTATGATTCTATCTACTGATGTAGATAAACAGTTCTTGTTATTTACCTCCAGTACACTTGTGACGACATAACTGCAGCAAGAATTTAGTAAATCTCTGCATAATGCTCATCTTGAGCCCATTAATGAGCTTTTTTAGTAATGTGGCACCTTTAGCAACTACAAATTTGCCCCATTCTGCCCATGCCAGGGAGAAAAATGACACTTGAAACTTAACACTTCCAAGCTACGAAAAACTGGGGGAGGGAAGGACGGCAATGCATCAACAATCCAGTTGATCTATACAAGAATTGGAATGGTAGTTCTGGAACACTGCAATGCCACTTTTTTTTTTTTTTTTTTTTTTTTTTACATTCAAAGTCATAAATATAATGGCAGGATAACTATGTGCACAAAGCATCTTAGCTTAACATTTTTGTATTATTAAAGTAAGAAAATAGACCAGTAGGGGAATCATTACCTAATTTTTTCTAAGCAACAAATTTAGAGGTTTTGTAATGATCAGGAGAATCAAACTGGAATCTTGAACAAAACCTTTGTAAGATGGTAGAGTTGAGAATTACAATTTAATTACTCTAAGGGTAGTTTTTCCTTGAGTTATGATTTATGGAACTTATCCCATGTTAGCAGATGTATAGCAATTTTAATTGGGGTAAAAAAATCTCAAACAAGAAAAAATATTTTCTTCTCTTAGGCCAAAGTATTTGGAAGCACTCAATGTGAATAAACAGTTAACTGGCATCTAAGAGATGGGTGATATTTAATTTTAATTTCCACATCCAAATACCCTTAAACATTTAGAAACATATATTAATTAAAATATTTTTGAAACCTGAAGGCACTCAAAATATTGCTATTAGTCTTCAGACACACAACAGTGTTCTAGATTTAAGAGTGAAAGACTCCTGTGTTCACGACAGCATCTTATGTATAAAATATTCTAATGAGTTTTAGTTCCTTTAATGTAGTATCATTATGTATGCAATTTGGAGGGCAAATCCATGAATTATCAAAAACTGGGTATTTATCACATTGATAAATAAGTTTATGTACAATATTTACTTAAATTCCCACTTCACTAAGCTATAACTCAGGGGCTTACACTCAACAAAGCAGTTTTATTTTGTCTGGGAACCGATCAGAAGGTGTTAAGCTTGTTTTCAATAAAAGGAAACGGGAATTTTGATAATTGACTTCCATATGATATATTAAAGGTTGATCCATATTCTCAAAAAAGAAACATTTTGATGGGCTTTAAATCAGGCCTTAAACTACTGAACTTTCTAACAACCTTATTTCCTGGAAAATTATTTGTATTGCTGTGCTGATAAGTTTGCAAATGAGTTCATCTCCTACACTCTGTTGGAGATGAGAACACTGAGAAAAGGAGGAATTTTTATATAAGTCTAAACAATTAATATTTTTTCCAGTAATTAATTTCTTTGTGATGCATTATGGAAATGTTTCTTTTATTTGGAGGCTAAATTGTTAGTCTGAAAATACGTGGCATTTAAAAAAAAATTAAAGAAAATATTCCACTACCTATCTGGATTTCTTCTTCTCTCCCTCCTCCTTTCTCCCTCCCTCCCCTTAAGAATTTGGGATTAAACTCTCTATATAACAGTAAACAATAAGGATATACCTTACCACCTTCTGCATTAATTCTAAAAGAAAAGTGAGAATCAGATCACATATCAGACCATACACAGTTCCTTATTTATGAAGCAGAAATATAGTCTCTTATTTGGATTTTGGTTTGCCAAATGCCCTTTCTAAAATGCAAAACCCAAAACCTCAAAACCTTTTCTTAAAACCTTTTCCATCTTCCTGCTTTCTCTTGAATGTCATATTAAAGGTTCATTACTTGATAAATATTTCATAATAGTTTATAAGTTTGCTTATAACCACAGAAAAGTTGTAGACAAATTTTCAAAAAAAGTTACCTTTCACCCATTGTTAGAAAAATTCAGGAGTACTGAACTTGTGTACACCACCCTCTTGAAGTGTTTTGCTTCAACATCTTCACATTATGACTGAGTTTCTGAAGATATTGAGTTAAGCTAGAACACTTTTCTGAAAGTGACTGGACGATTTTAGCTTTCAGTTTGGACATTTCAAAGCAGAAGACAATTTTGATAATTCTGGTGATTATATTATTGAGTTCCAAAATAAAAGCAACGCTAACATCCAATGCTTGCTTTCTTACCCTAATGAGTTCTCTCATAGCTGTGATAGTCATTATTTTAGGAATGAGGAAAAGAGAGATTTGTTAGGAGAATTTGCTTATGTTGCAAAGGCCCCTGAATGCTAAGTGTTGTCACATAAAGGAGGTGTTCTTTAAATAAGGAAAAGTTAGTCTGAATTTTCAAGTTTCCTTTTGTCCCATTAACACAGTTTAAGGAGTTAAAATCTTTCTCATTTCCCTCAAGAATAAAATTTCAGTACGTAAACTGTATGTTCTGACAAAGCTGACAAATTTATCACTTGCAAGAAGCAAGAAAAGACCCTAAGCCTGAGATGCTGAAGTTGAGGAAAATCAGTTAACTTGAATACATACAAGTATGTTGACCTGTATTGAACATAAATGTATTAGTGTGCTGGAAAAAATAACTGTCTTTATAGGGACTGAAGTACACATGTTGCGTAGGTGTAACTGTAGACAACAACTATTAAAGATATACCAAAAAGGCCATGCATTTTTCTTTTAGTCAACCTGAGACCTTCTTTCAGTTTTAATGCACTATCAGACCTATTCCAAAATATATGATTTTCTTCCTCAGTCATCATTGGCATTATTCAAGAATTTTAGGTATTTTATGCCCTAATCATCATCGGAATAACTGAAAAGATTAGGGGAAAGCAAACAAAACACACACCACCACCCACCACCCCAATTCTTTTGGTAGAGTTGTACTGAAAAAGACAAGGCAGTTCCTAAAAGGACTCCACAAATTCCAAGTTAAATCATTATCATATCATATCTTTTAGTGTAGATCAGCTAATGATTTTACTGAACCACATTTGAGCTTTATGTTTAATGTTTCATTAAATTGGATGATTTATTTGTGCCATGATCCTGGAAAAATTAGTGATGGTAATAAGATTTAGAAGAAGTAGAAAGATCAGAAAAGCTTAGTAAAAACATTTTTATTAGATTATTTAAATGTTGCTAGCAAGATAATCACAGAATTGAGACTGCTTGCTGAACAACATTACAGGATTTTAGGAATTATGCAAAGACAGTTTCAGGTTTAGATGGGGCAAGTTTTGCAGAGAGGAAGAAAATTGCCCACACCTGTAGTATACACTGAACAGCTCCTAGAAATGGGCAATATACAACAGATTGTTATTAGGATTCTGTTTTGAGACTTCTGCATAAAGACAGGTATCTGCTAAAAAGAAAATTACTTTCTTCAGTGTATACAACTCAGCTGTGTACATAGATGCTGCTGTTGACTGACCCAGTCAGAAGTTCAAGCTGTCAACAGTTTCAAGTAGGACTTTCAACATAACATGTATGAATTACACTCTGCCAAACCAAAAATCAATCTATAAAAAGTACCTTGGAGAACAGGAGTGCTACGCAGGCATTACCCTTTCATACCTTGCTGATTTGCGCACGGGTCAGATCTCAAGACGGTTATCATAAATTTTGTAAATAATATATAAATTATATAACAGAGATAATAACTAGACTTCAAAACACAGTTCATGCTTTGCATTAGAGAAGGGATGAGCTGCCCTTCATTAATGAATTTCTGAACAAAAACCACAGTTCTAGGAAAGCTGTTATGCTTCAATCATACATTTCTCAGCTGTTGAATACCAGTTATTGTGTATTATACCAAGAATAGTTGCTTTTTGAATAGTGATTGGTCATTTTAATCTTTTGTTATCTTCTATATTTACATGAGTGAGAATCTGTAGCATCATATAGAAAGAAATCATTCATCATACCTTAAGTCATTGTCCTTTCAAAGGAAAGCCTCATTTTAAGGCTCCTGCTCAGTCAGTAGATATGTAATTCTTAAATTTAAAAGTATGGATATTCTTTCCTTAGGAAGATATTCCGTACTTCAGAGAGCAAAATCTATGGACTTCATAGCACTTCCCTACATAGCCATATTTTTGTATTTGGCTAGGGCCAGCTGAGGTAAGTTGTAATACTTGGTACGAGTTGAAATACAGTAGAATTCTAAAATCAATTTTGATACACGTGGAATTTTCTGGCCTTGAAACCAAGGCTTTATTGCCAAGTATGTCAAGAAACACATATACATTAAGACAATCTGCATTTCAGTTGGTTGTGTAACATCCATCTTACTTGATTCTTAAAATAAAAATAAACTCCAAAATTCAGCACAAGGCAATTAGAGACCAATATAATTTTCTTCATATCATAACCATTTTTATGTCATTGTTACTGACTTTGGATCAAAATTAACGAATTTGTATATAATGAATGCACATCAAAACTTCAGTTTGATCATAGTTCAGATAGCAGAAAACACATATATAGTAGCCTGATCATCATCTTGAAATAATTAGTAAAATTTTCAGACTCTGTTCCAATTTAAAAAAAAAAAAAATCAGGATCAGGTCTGCTAATGAGCAAAAGTTACTCATGTAACCATGTTCAGATAAAAGTAAAAATAAGCTGGGAAGTTCAAGCAAGAGGTGAGTCAGATAACTGGTTGGATTCACATGTGGTTGAATGAACATCTGTATATATATTTTAGTAAAAGATGGCTCAGACTAAAGGTTGGGCATAAAGATATTCTTCTTGAATAGTACTCTACACTTAGTCAAATTGGACTTCTTGTGTACCATAAAAAAAGTAAACTTCAAGACCAGCAGCTGCCCTGCTAGGAATTTCTAATGCCTCCAGAACATGTCATCAGCAATAACCATGCAGAATAGTCATGTAAATCTCAATTGGTCCAATGAGCTAAAGATGTCAGACCCTACATTCTTCTTTACTTACAAAAAAGGAATTCAGCACATTATGGATAATGAGAGAACATGACCAAAATTTCCACAGCTGTGGAAATATATAATGGCCATAGAAGGTAAAGTAATTTTGAAAAGGGTATGGAAAATAATACACATTTTATTAAGGCAATTTTAAAGCACTAATGCCTCTACTTTTAGATAATTTACCAGTGGAATTCCACAAGATTTGCTGCTGTAGTCGTAACCGAACTGTTAAATTTTATAGACTGCTATTGCAATAAATTAATTATCTTTGTAAATGATTTAATAAGTGCATATTACTACTAATACAACTAATTAGTGCTATGAACCAAAACCAAATTAATAAAAATCAA
>VYZW01038633.1:5395-26018 GCA_013401315.1 Balaeniceps rex | reverse complement strand
CCAGGCACAGAGGTGAGGCTGACAGGTCGGTAATTCCCAGGGTCCTCCTTTCTACCCTTTTTAAAAATGGGCACAATGTTTCCCTTCTTCCAGTCATGGGGGACTTCACCTGACTGCCATGACTTTTCAAATATGATGGACAATGGCTTGGCAACTACATCAGCCAACTCCCTCAGGACTCTGGGATGCATCTCATCAGGTCCCATAGACTTATGTATATTCAGGTTCCTCAGGTAGTCATGAACCTGATCTTCCCTTACAGTGGGAGGGGTTTTTCCCCCCTGGTCCCCATCTTGTGATACTTTAACTCAGGAGGTGTGGGAAGAGAGGTTGCCAGTGAAGACAGAGGCAAAGAAGTTGTTGAGCACCTCAGCCTTCTCCTCGTCTGTTGACACTAGGTCGCCATCCTTGTTCATCAGGGGAGGCACGCTTTCTTTAACCTTCCTTTTCTGGTTGATATAGCGGTAGAATCCCTTCTTGTTATTCTTCGCATCCTTTGCCAAATTCAGCTCCAGCTGCACCTTGGCCTTCCTGACCCCTTGGCATTCCTGACCCCTTCCCTACACCTGCATGATCTTACATGAAATTGTAACTCTGAAACATTCAGTGTCTGCTGCGTAAAATGTGTCCTTGGAAGTATTATCATAGGATGCAAAGCTGCACTTGAGAATAGAAATATCCCTTTCAGTTATTGGAGAAATGGAAAATGATTTAAAAATAAACCATAAATGGCCCTGGCTTGCTTGTGAGGACTCAGTCATTAGACAGGGCTATACAGATAGAGAAGAGGATCTGTCTACTAGACACCATTTACTGGCTGGAAGCCAGATGATGGAAAATATTAACAGTTGGCAAGGTAATGACCTCATTTTTATTGTTTTGGGGGAGTTTTTTTGCTTTCATGGAGCACTCTTTCAGCTTTGAAAGAAGCACTTCATTTACATGTTGTTAAAAGGGAAATCTGTTAAACACTGGCAGTCAGTGAAAGCAGTCTTGTACATAAATTCAGCCCCATGTTCTAGATGTGTGTTTAGCTGTCTGCTTTTAATACATCCCAGGGGCTATCAGTGTGTAATATCATGCTCTCAACTTCCTTCTTGGCCTAAAATTGCCAAGTGAGCAATTATGCAAACTGAAAGAGAGGCTGAACAACATCTCAAGAAGATGGACTTTGTGATATTCTTAATTAAAACAATGGAAATGTAGACTGTTATGCACATCTTACATTGTGCTTTTTGTGTCTATAGAAGCAAGGTGATATTTACACTGCAGCTTAATTGCCAAACAGAGATGATCATGATGCAGGTCGTAAACCAAAAAAGACAGTGTAACCTGAGATGCTAAATTGCATATTGCTTCCATCACAGTGTAGGTAAACATAGATCATTGCAAGCCTATGTGGAGTAGTTAGGGAAGTTGCAAACTCAGTTATCCATTCAAACTGCAACTGGAGGTTATTTCCCACATACTGGGGCCAGTAGAACAAACTGCTTGCATTTGCCATTTGCCTCAGTTTGCGATCAGCCAGCCTATCTTAAACTGCTAATGAAAAGTGTTAAAACGAAGCTGGCTGACTTTGCATGGAAATAAATAAGGAAAGTTCATGTTGTCTGTTACACCAACTTTACTGCCAAAGAAACATCTAGCTGAAAGGCAGAATGGATCTCTGCAGACAATTTTGGCAACCATTGCACCTACATTCATAGAAAAAGAACTGCCTTTTTTTTTTTTTTTTAAAGATGTCTTTGTCTCTAACAACTGTTTATACAACAATGAAGATAAGTTTATCTCCCCAAACTGGATTAATTTGATCAGACACTTGTATTAGTATTTTGAGTACTGAGTTAATATGAGGAAATTTAGTTGAAAAATATTTGTCAAAATTACTAATAAATTGAAACTAACAATGTTGGGGTTTTTTTCTTCCTTTTTTTTCCCTGCAGTATGATAGGAAAGAGCACTGGGAAGGCTTTTTTGTTCAGGCAAACAGATGTATTTTGAATGACTGCATACATAAAATGTGGGCCAGCCCCTTCACGACTATTTTTATGACCCCACAACCCCTCACACATGGTTACTGTGTGGGAATGACAAGGAAAAAAAAAAGTAACACCTCACACACACAAAAAAAAAAATAAATCTAGTTGCCATCTTAACCTTTCTTTCTCTTAGAAAGAAGCTTAGCAGATTTTAAGTTTGAGTCCTGAATCTGAGAGAACATATAATTTTTGTACATGACAGAGAGTTATAGAGAAAGGGGAAAGAAAGGAAAGAATGTAACATATTCCAGTGCTTTTTTTTCTTATCCCCTATGCATCTTTTCGTAAGTGTTCTCCATCAGCCTACAAAAGGGCGATATTTCTTTAAAATGTATGATAGAAAAATAATACTAATAAAACTAATGTTAATAATAAAGAAATTACCTTATGACCTATGAGATTTCACCCCAGAGACTAAATTTCAGGTTCTTGAAAGATTATGCTATGGAGAGCTTGTGAAAAGCCCTACTCTCAAACACGTTGGGTTAAAAAAACAGAAAATCACCTTTATGATTGCAAATAAGTTGAAATCAGTTCACAACTAAAAAATCACCTAAGGAATTAATGGCTCAAAATTATTATATTTTTTTCTTTTCAGTCTGATCTGCTAGTAAAAATAATTTAGGGAAGAGAAACTATCTATGATCCTCAAATTGTCCTTTTAAACAGAAAGTGGCATTTCTGTCATTTAAAGCAGGCACCAGGCTTAGCACTCCAACTCTCATGTGATCCAGAGATTGTCATGTCTCTGTTTGCTGCTAGGACCACTTCATGGAGACTTTTTTGCCAAGAGAGCAGCTTTAGGAAATCTGACTTTTCCCAAATATGTTCTATAGAATATTATTATTGCACTGCCCTCTCCTTTCCCCTGCCTTTTCAGGGGCAAACAAAATCTGAAAAATCATGTTGCCAATTACTATGGATGTTGTCATGGTTTCCTGAGAGAATGAGACAAGAATTTTACAGTAATTACATATTTATTTATCTATTAGGCAGAAATTTAATGGATTGTTGTTGAAAAAGGAGAAGAATGTAAGATAACCCTAAAATATAAGGTAATACTATATATGACTTTTCTGAGAAGAGTATATGACTAACTAATGAAAGATCTTCTACAATATCTGTATTCTCAAGCCTAGAGAATAATTTGTGCTTTATCCTGACAAGTCTTCACTTCAAAATGGTCAAACCATATGTTCTTGAGACCAAAATGTTTTTAATCTATATTTGGACTCCTAAGTGGCTTTGGTTTCAAAAAGTGCTGAGCAGCTAACACCAATACCTGGAAACATCTACAGCTAAAACATCAGGTTGGGAAAAAAGATGAAAACAGAAAAATCAAAAAGAACCAGCTAAATTAAAAGAACAATATTGTTTTGTATAAAATGTTTTGTTGTAGTGGACAGGTTTAAGTCTCTAGTTCAAGCCAATGATGAATGTTTCCTGGTTTTGTACATACATCACTTAAGTCCATATCCTGTACTTTTATAACTAATGTTTTGCCACAGACAAAAAGACCTAAGTCAGAAGCCAGAAGACTTGAGGGGGTGGAATTAATCTGACCATATGTTGATGTTTATATCTTAGTTAATCTCATAGTGTCCCTTTAGAGATAGAGGAGAGATGTATTGCCTTCCTGGATAAGATTTGTTGCATCCTGAAGTAGGTGTCTAAAATAAACTAGATGAATCATGCCCTAAAATACCTGTTTCTCATCACTGCCTGTGAAAGGTGCAGGTATAGATATTTGTGTTACAGTTTTCTGTAGCTAGATGACTTCCATCAGTGATTTTGAGTCACGTGCAACTTCAGATTAGAGGAGAATTGAAGTAATAAGTACTTCCAAATAACAGCACCAACTGGGGTCCAAAGAAATCTGTCTCAGCGGCAGAGATGTCTATTTTGGGAACAGTTCAGTATTACAGTCAGAAAAGGTATTTACTGGTGTAGGCTATCTCCTGTCCCTCTTGGTATGGCAGGACAAGCACTCCTCTGTCGGTCTAAATATGGTAATTCACAAATGGATTGCACCACTTAAATTTTGAATGCATAGTTGGTAATATGGTAATGTGTAAACATACTTTTAGTTTGCATTTTCTAAGAATCATACATAGCTCCTTTCTTATGATGCAGTTTAGGAACTGATACAATGTAAGTGTGAGGAAATGGGATTATCACTGAGTATTCGGGAAACCGAAGATATGGTAGCAACATAGGATTAATGTAGCTAAATGTACTCCGGCTAGCAGTGCTAGCTGAAACAGTAAAAATATTAGGGCCTGAGCTTCAGGAAGAGTTAACAACTACAATATATACCAACAACCAGTCCTTAGCTGATTTGTGTTTTTACTGATCACTTGTGTTACTGGCAGGGCTGGCCATGGTAGCTGGAAGAGGTGCAGAGATGATGGTCCTGGACCTGCCCAAGTGTGGGATATGGCACAGCAGCTATGGGAGCAGTGTGCCCCCAGTGACTCTGTGCTCAGCTCACTGCTTTCCAGTAGGAAGCTCTGGTCTGAGAGCCATCAGGCATGGGACCTCTGGCGTTGTCCCTTCTCCCTGCCTGTGCCAGCCACTGTCCCTCCAGGGTGGGGCCCTGTTGAGCTCCTAACTCACAGAAGGGAAAGTGTGCCAGGATTGACCTTTGCCCTGGCCAACATTCCCATGTCCAAGCTCTCCTTCACTTTGGCAGGGGCAGATAACTCCTACCTTCATCTTCCTCTCTAAGCATCCTCTTGCACAGGCTTTCCTCTGCTGGGAGGCCCAGGAGGATGTCTTGGCTGCCTAACCATCTTGGCCTCTGGTACATGCTTGTATTAGGTCTCCCTTTGAAGTCTGCAGACTTCTTAGAAAACATATCTGCTTTTCAGATCAGAGAACTTTTAATGATTTTTTTTCTTCTCCTGATCACTTTGCCAGTTAGGATTCAAAATTCCCACTTTTATCACCAGTCCAAGGGAAAAAAAGGTAGGCAATTCTATCTTGACATTTTTTTCTTAATAGGAGTTAACAAGCAAAATAACAGTGAAGGAAGAAGAACTGTTCATATAAAATTCCCAAATATATATACAACACTATGTCGCTTTCTATTTAAAAAATCTTGAAGTCTTATGTACATCTTAAGTAGATACAATGATAGGGTAAGAATAATAAACTGGTTTTCATGGTTTTAGTGTGAGTTAAATTAGAGGATAATATAATTACTCTCAGTAGTTTAACTGACACAGGGTAAAAATTTATCTCTGCAGAGAGCCAACACAAGATTTTTTCTATGTACATTCTGTTGTGGGGATTTCAGTGATCTGTAGGACCCTTTCAGATTTCTGCCCCATGGCAAGTTACATCTATTGTGAATATTGGCAGCATGACTTTGACCTTCTTCCTAGTAATTACACATATTTCTTTATAGTAGGACACACAGAACATTAGGGGAAATGAAGAAAAAAAAAATCATCCCTTCAAAACAAAAGCAGCCACAGTGTTAATATGCCAGAATTTTAGCTGAGTGGCTTAGAGACAAAACCTACATTTGTTTTTGTCAAAGGCAAGGATTTGATTTTAATATGGACTCATGCACAATTAAGGTCCTTTTACATTTATTCTCACCCAGGCAGACATTTACTCAGGAGTGGTAGAAAGATGTCCAGTCCCTTCACATGAATGACCCTCAGGGACAGGGCCATGGAGGATAGCTGAGAATTGTGTGATAAATGCTCTTTTCATGCACATATCCAAATCTTCAATCCCAGCATGTGTTCATTCTCACAGCCTTCAGAAAGGAGTTTTAAATACTCCTCCAGCTTATTGTTCCCACAGCAACAACTAAAAACAGAAACAAAGAGAAGATAGGAAAGAGTATAAATAGATAAGGCTGCTACAGTATTTGCAGCATTTGTAATTGTGTTGAGACTACGGGAAAAATAGTGTAAATGTTATTTAGCAACCTAGTCATTTGTAATGTTAGGAGAATGACCATTGTATTTTCAAACTTTTTTACTGGTGTGAGCTTGCTGAGAGAAATTAATTTATGAAGATCTTTTCTAGCAAAATTCCATTACAATTTTAATTTAATTTATTTAAAATAGCTATTGTCTAAAGCTGACCATGAAAACACCAAAAATAAAGCTTTTCAGTCTGTTAATCAATATTACTTTATTACTAATAGAATGAAAATGCCATTTGAGAATAGTATACAAATTCAGTAGTGTACCTGAGCAATGAAGAAGTTAATCCAGAGCTAGAGATTCAGCATAAGCGTAGTTTTTCTTAGTTTGTTAAATTCACTGCCACAGCAGGGTTTCCTCAAAGCATGAAATGAAGCCATAAGCATTATATTTGTAGAAGGAACACATACCATCATATTTACACCTTTTTGGGAAGCAGCAAGCTCTTGTGTCTTCTTTACCTCCCCTAGGATCCTCTCCAGCTGCTTCACTTCTCACTCTTTGGAGAAGTTGCTATTGATTCACCAGTCAGAATAGTTTACGAATTTTTTCAGTACTAGTGTTTGAAACTGTGAGAAACAAAGTGGAAATATCCTTGCATCCATGCTTTTTTGAAAGAAAATTAAGAATACATTAAGTAATTAATTCCACCCATTTCAAGCAATTTACTAGAAAGCTGTAGAATGTACTTGGTAATAAATCTCAGTAGTAAGGCAGAAATTCTTATCTTTTGCATGTCCTTGCCTTCTAAAGTACAGGCTGATCTGTATTATAAAATAATGTGGGCTTCTTTCAAATATGTTATTTATCAGGCTTCTGACTTCTTCTGAATTATGCCCACAATATGCAGAAACAGTAGAATACTGCCAGGAAGGACATACACACCTCTAAACTCACATGTCCTTATCATATCCCATCAACGATCACCAAGTCACCTGAAGACAGTCTTGCCCTGTAGGAATATCCCCTTGTCAAATTTCAAGCACGCAGGTTTAAATTTCACATTGATCTGTTGATTTTTTTTTAAACAGAATAGTTTTTCAAAAATATACACATGTGGGTGTAGGTATACTAAATTATACACAGAGTATATTAGTACATACTTTGTATGTAACAAACTGCCTGTACCTCCCCTTCTGTCTGCAAATATATATATATATCAGTAAGTCAACTTGCAAAGATTTTAGCGTATATGTAATAATAGAGTGAAGGAAACATATTCTTATGTCATTCTCTTTTGTCACAATGGAAAAAAGGCTAAATGTAGAGATATGTTATTGAAAAATGATTGTTTAAAATACAGTGTGTACAAAATAGATACACTAAGTTCATATAGAAAATAGGTATACTATATACAATACATTTTTATTTAAAACCTCAAAAATTTAGTTTTGCTCGTCATTTTTCAAAGTTACTGCACCATCTCAGCTCAATCTTTTAGCAAAACTTTCTTTCCAAAATAACCACAAAGCTACCAAATTTCAATGCCAATGGCAGAAGTTTGAGATAATGTCAAGAAACTGTATATGATTTCTTAGATTGGAAAATGTGGCACCTTTATTTGGGTAAGAGTATGCCTATGATTTATATTTAGGTCCATGTATACTCTCTGTATAGCATATCTATGCATATATGATGCTTATGTAAGTGCATACATAATGCATATGCTCGTCTGCTGTATTGCAATAAGGTCAGAGAAAGAATCTTCTTTTATTGCTGACTGTTGAAATAACACATTCAAAATTCTGTCCTGTCTGGAAAGAATAATAATAACAAAGATATAGAACTTTTTTCTTCTTTTGTTTCTTTTTTTTTTCTTTCTGTATGCTATGCAGAGTAAAAATCTTACTCTAAAGTTTGCAGCATTTCAGCCGGTTGGGATTAACAGTGTTGGTTTGATGAGTCAATGGTACAAATGAACAGAATAATGAAAATGCAAATTCTAAATACATCAGACACAGATTCATGGGTAGTGTGTGTGTAATATTTTCTGATGAACTGTAAGATTGACTTTGAGGCACTGTCTTGTTGATAATAAGACTGTAATAGAAGTCTCTCTTGTACAGATTTACATTTCAAATTCATATGGATTTAATCTGAAATAATCTATCTGCACCACATGAAAAATGAAGTAGAATAATCTTTGGAAGAAACAGTGTATGTCCATGTATAAAACACTTTGGTAGTTTTCCAGTTTCTTTGTAATTTGAAATTCAGTTTCTAGATTTTTTGTTTTTCTCTGGATGGGAAAGTCTTCAAAATTGAGGTCACATGGCATTTAAACTATGGACAACTCTTGGGCTCACAATGTGTTACAGCAGTTAACGTCACATGCCAAGGAGAAGAACCAAGTGACATGCCCTGAGGTGTCATTTAGTGCTGCATTAAAAAGATGGCCAAGTGACGAATCAAAGGTTTGCTAAACCATTAGGGTATTGCTTTTATAAATTAAGCTCACATACCATTTAAAACAGGAATGAATATCTTCAGAACTAGGCTTTCTTAATAGCTTGCTGTGGACAAACATATTAGCTTTGTTTATCTGTAGACATGAAACATAGTGTGTATATTAGCTATAGGGAAAGGCTTCCCCATACACCATGCTCCACAGTGCTGGCAGTTGAATATTTGATATATTAATACATATTTATATTCTGGAGTTTGGGCAGTGATTGTAAAGTCAGACAGATTTAGTACCTAAAATAGTTTATAGCCTCAGGGAAAAGTGTCAGTACAAAAATAATCATTTTGTCTTAGTTCTTTACACACAGTATCTTTTTTTTCCTTGTGAAATCAAACTTGACATAAAATAAGAAAAACAATCACTATCTTTTTGAGTTTATATCCATTCTATTCCAAAGCTCCATGCTAATGAGGAATACAAGAACAGAGATGCACAAGTTTTGGACTTGTGAAATATATTTTCCAATATTTCTCTACTACTCTATTGATAAATGTAACAAGATGTAACTGAGTCTATTCACCATCGTATATCCTGCAGTGGCAAATTTTAGTTTAAAAGTCATCATAATCATATGTAGTCTAACTCTGTTACTCATGACTTATTAAAGTTTTGCGATGGTGTTTCATTTTGCTGAGTGGACTGAAATACATGGTTTCTACTTGGGTAGTGTATACTGAAATATAGAATCATTTTGGGCTCTCTCCCTCAATGGTGGGGACTGAAAATGTTTAAAAAATTATATCCAATGTCGGTACAATAACAAAGCTAGCCTGAGCTGGTATGAATGTTCACTTGCCTTTACACTCCTTCATCTTACTCTGGCCACTGGCCAAGGAACTGAAGCTGGCCTACTATCAAACTTGCAGTCACAGGTACACTTCTGTGCAGCCTGGAGAGAAACAGTGAGCACTCAGGGTTATCCTTCTGCACTCTGAGTAGCTAGTTACAGTAACATCGAGATACTCAAGGCAAGTCTGCTCCCAAAAGCAGAGAGGGACTGAGTAATTGTTGCCTAATTGGAGAAATCTATTTATATGAGGAAAAAGGATGGAAACTAAGACAGTAGTAAGTCCTACCTGTGTTGGTCTCAGACAACACATCTTGAACTGGTTTAAACCTCAGTTTCAACTGCACTAAGTTATTTGGGTCAGTTTAAATTCAGGATGCCCTGGAGACAATCATGACTCTTGATGGAAATTGTTATGAATAATGGGGCTATTTGACTATAAGTAGAAAATATGTTCCCTGTTAAATCACTGTCACCTCAGGCAAGAATATTATTCTCCCAGCTTTTTCCTGTGACCTTATCCCTTCCCCACTTATCCATTTGCTCCAAGGGCTGCTCTGTCTTTACCACATTTAATAGCTCCCCTGATGGCTACAAGCTGCATCGCAGGAGGTGGAAATTTTCATAGTCTTTTTGCCTTTTTCGCTTTTGCACTTAGGCTTTGACTAAGTCCAGAGCTTATAATCCAGAGATTATAATCATCAGATGCTGATTATAATTTTTTTTTTTTTTTACATAATCACCCTTATCCAAAAGACAAAGGGAAAAAGACACACTAAGAAACAGCCACCCCCTGCATGATATCTGTTCTCAGACATAGTCCCGTTGTCATTTAGAAGTACTACTTTAGAAGTGCTCATTATCTGTGATCCCAGAAGAAAGATACACCAGTAGATGACTGTGTGTTTTATTTATTTCCCTGTTACTATGTAATTCACACCCCTTCAAGGTCAACATGGAACAAAATATGGAAATTCCTGGAGATCTTTAATGGGACTCAGTGAGGACTGACAACCAAAGGATGTATTGATTCTTCAGGCACTGCGTAACTGGCACAAATAGAGAGAAGAAGTAGACTCTTCCAAGACTATTTATTAACTGTGGTTTCTTGAAATTTTAGAAATTGTAGCAAGTTCACTTCCCAGACCTCCTACCTCAAACAGTAGAGGTTGAATACCACATGTAAAACACTCTTTGGTCTACTGATAGTGACCAGCCTAATAATAATGGCAGAATCAAATACTATTAATTTAAAACTATTTGAAAATGGTTCAGTAAATACTGTGGTCAACTTATTAATACAATTATTAATATAGGACCTAGACTGGTTAATATTCTTAATTATGATGTAGGAAGCACAGTTCTAGGAGGCATATTTGTCTTTCACAAGGTCTGAAAAGCAAAAGAAAGTTGCATCTTAAATATATGAGCTAATGCCAGACAAATATTTCATTCTAATAAACCTGGGTTAGAACTCTAACTTTCATAAAACGCAGAAAAGAATTGAAAAATAATGTGAGACATATCACAGTACAATAGTTATAGTACAGTAACATCTTCCTTCATGTCTTAAGCCTATCATTTTAAAAATTATATTAATTATTCCATTATGAGTGTAGAATGAAAACCTTTACAGAGTTGCTCCTGTGCATCACTTCCAATGCTGAAGTCAGCTACAGAAGCTGTGGATTATTCATACGAGATAATGTCAAGATCAGCTTTGACTGCATATAGAAGGGCAGGTTCAGATATCAAAAGCATTTGTCACTGGGACAGTTAAGCTATCAAACCTGTTACAACAGCACTTTGAGAATCTGCTTTACTATAAAAAGAACTGCATTTAAGAAAAAATATTGTCATGAAAATATTTCATCTGGAAACCACACAATATAAATGATAGGATAAATTCTTCTCATTTCTGAAAGCACATTATGTCACAGTAATTTCTGAAAGATTATTTTTCTGCACAGTTATACTGAATAAAAGAGCAAGAGCATTTAGTTTTCATATTTTTGGATTAAGAGTCAGAAAGACATGAAAAGACTCTGTCAACTAAGCACAGTTGTGACTGTTTCCATGCTTTCAATCAAACACTTATTTTGCAAACATCAACATGGCTCCATACATCATGAAGACACCTACTGCCAAGTGTTTCCCCTTTCATATATTCTTGGGAGAAAGTTTATTTCTTTGTGTCAACAAGAGGAAACACTTGACAAATTAAAATGCTGTCAACTATGCCCTCAAAGTTCTATAACTATATATATGTAAAATTTTTTGCTAAATTAAACTTTTAAATATTATTATTATTAATATTATAATAGCACTTAGAATTCCAGATCAAGTACCAGCAGTGGAAAATAACTGTCTATCCCCACAGAATTTACAGAATATAGGATAAGGGTTAATGTTGAGCATTTTCTTGTTCCAATATACAACTGCCTATTAGGCCACAGTATAGGCCTTTTGTTATTTATACTGCTCTTTCAACAAGAAACTACCTACTGTAGGTGGCACCTGTTTCACTTGAGTCCAGCTGTCTGAAAGTTAGATATTCGGCATAAGCTGCTGATCTAGAATACTTCTTTTGTCAGAGGGACAGGAACACACTTCCAGAGGATGATTCTTCCCATCCTCAGGTGGTGAAAATGAGCAATATCCTGGATGTAACCCTCTCCAAGTGACCGGAATCTTTCTCTTGTTGTAAAACATTTTTCTAAAGCCTCATTATATGACACGTTGACTACAAACAGAATCTGTGCAAAAGACTCATAGAAAGATATGCTGAACTAAGTCTTAGATGAATAAAAATAGACCAAATTAATACCATAGAGGTCCAGCTCTGAAACTTTTATAGAAATAATGTCATTGGTTTTGATTTGTGTTTACTTCACACAGTGCAAACTATGGGCAAAACTTCTAGTTGTGTCTAATACCCTGTAATAAAAAAAGAAAAGATCATTTTCAGAAGGGAATAACAAAAAAGTGAAATCTGTCTATAACATGAGTGTGTTATTTTATTTTTTAGACCTACAAAAATCAAGAAGTTCTAACACTTAAGTAAGCGACTACACTTATAAGGAAATTACACAGTGAAAAAAATAAGGGCATCCTATTTTGAGAAGGATAGCACAATGCCCATATTTTCCTCATTAGGATTTCAGTTATGGTGATTCAGAAATGGACAACATCTACAAATAATCAGCACGGGACTGATTACAAGCACTTGGATTACTAAGTTTCCTGTGGGGTCTGTCCTAAATAGGTAGTCCCCAGTTTGTGAAGTTTACCACACACAGCAAGGATGTTTTCCTTTTGGGACTATGTCTTGATGCGAGCATTTTTAGTCAGGTTCACTGCAATATCAACTTCAAATCAGAAATTGCACACAAGCCTAGACATAAGGTATGGCACTCAAACCCTACACTAACCATGTGCATCAGTTAAAAAAGATTATGCTTACGGTGACTGTAAGAGTATCATATATTATATGTAACAATAATGGTTTCCTTGTTTAAAAAAAGGGAAAGCTGCCTTTGCTACCACATTATCCTTATGATTCATTATTAAGCATTACCTTGTAAAATTCAAATTCAGTGAAAATGTCTTTCAAATGCAGAGTCCTCTACTTGTGTTATTTCTGTTACTATGCTTATGGTTTCAAAAGTCTTTTTTCCCTTTCTTCTCTTCATAGGAAATGATCTGTTTCTAGTTGCAGTGCATGAACTGGGACATGCTCTGGGCTTGGAGCACTCTAATGATCCCACTGCAATCATGGCTCCATTTTACCAGTATATGGAAACTGACAACTTCAAACTACCTAATGATGATTTACAGGGCATCCAGAAGATATATGGTATGTCATACTTTAATTAAGCAACATAAGTTTTTCGCTTTAGAATACATTTGAACTCCTCCTGTCCATACCACCTGTCCAAAAGAGCTTCTTAGTGTAGGCTCTGCCAAGTTGTTATGCCAGATGCCTTCTCATGAGTAGACCAAAGATTTTGATAAAACTCTTTTACTTTGTTTCTCACAGTTCACAACTTACATTCAAATTTTACTCAGCTGGAATAATAATTTTAAAAGTTTTAAAAAGCCATAAAGAAAATATCTGCAAAAGGATCCCAAACTATGAAAATATTAAGAAATGCAGCCCTTTAACCATAACGAGCTTATTTCTACAGTAGTCCAAGCTCGTGTAACTGGATGAATTGATTGCTTCTCAGTTTATCAGTTATAATACTAAAAAGTTCCCTGTGTGGAACAGAAAAACCCTTTCTTGTGATAAATACAGCAAATTGATCTCAAAAGAATGTTATTACTAGCCCAAGATTTTGAGCTACCTAGGGCGAAGAAGGCCCACTTCTTTAAAATATGTTTGTCTTTTTTTTTTTGTGGCCTGATATAAAAGATACATGTGATGTAAATAAATTCTGCATGTATTTGACAAGGTAAGGTAATTGAAAATTAAAAAAAAAAAAAGCCAAAACAATAACATTGTTCTGATTGAACGAAACACTAACTCCCATATTACTATTCCTTACATTTCCAAAGACACGTTTTTGTTCTTGGTTTTAAAGACTTTGATTCTGTTGGTGTCTGTTAAATAGTCTGTTTTTTTCTTTAAAAATATATTTTATTTTTCTCTCCTACAGTGAGAAATCTGTGGTATCTGTATGTTAATGCTATGTATCCAGTACATATCATTTGGAATTGTCTTGCTTAATATTCCCCAATTAATTCTGTATTGGATTCAATTTTGTACTCACAATTATTTTCAGTTTAAAGGTTTGTCAGGTTTATATTGAATATTATTGGGGCCATTCCTTGTTTATCTCTACTACTAGAAAGGATAACTGTGATCATGTACAATTACTGTGCTGCTAACTAGAACTCTGCAGCCTCCATGGTGTTTTATATTAACATGCTTTTTAAAATATTATATTAACAAGCACTGATATATATTTTCATAAAGCATAAATAGCAATTTCAAAATGATTGGCTGATCAAGTTTTGTTTAGTTGGTTTTTGTCCTGTATGATTAGCTGGAAGGAAGGTTGTTTCTCATGACCTCAGAAGTTGGTAGTCTAGACTTAAGGGCTAGACAAGAATACTTTGCTGAAAACTAACTGCTAAGCTCTAACAGCTGTGGGCTATACATTAGGAGAAATGTGTTACCCCTGGGAAGTAATATCTGACATCACCACCAAATGGCATATGAAAACTTTGGTTTGGGGTTAAAAACTTTCCAACATGAGCTACTGCAAACTGATTCCTTTCCTCCCTTTAAAATCAAGAGGTGATCTGGAATCATATGCCTCAATAAAAATGTCACACCTATTAAAATAATTACTTTGGTCTGCAGTATTCCTTGAAACACCATTATTAACTGTAAATTATAAATGTCACAAGCCTTAAAATCATGAATGAAATAAATGCCTTATTAAATTGTATCACAACCATTTGACAAGTTTAATATTTCTTTACATAGTCCATCTTGTTCTTTAAAAAGTATACCTTTTTTGAAAACATATCAGAAATTCAAATGCCATTTATGCAGTTTTAGAGTTGTCTTGCTACTCAAAAGTCTTTCTGAAGTTGGTCATGCAAAGGATATTTATTTTTTAAAGTAAAAATTGATTATGTACTTAAATGATTTGGAGAGAGGCCTAAATAGAATAAGCAAAAATTAAAGTGTTCATTTTGTTTCCAGAAATCTTACTAATCCACCTGAAACTTCTTATCTTTTTGTACATGGAAAATATAAGTAAACATAGTAATATGTGTAGAAAGGGAAAGGCATTTTCAGTACACTCATTGCTAGTCATTCAGTATACCATTAGGGTTATGAACAGCATCTGTCTAGGATGGCCTTTTGACTTTCAGGTACAGAAATTATGAGTGGGATAGTTATTTCACCTGTTATCAAACTCTGTATATTATGACAGAAAATGTATTTGAAAGAAGAAAAATGTTTTAAAACAGCTGTACAGAGTTTCAGTTTTTCACTTTAGTTCTTTTTAACCCATTTATCATCAGAACAATTCCTTTAATTACCAGGTATCTAGCTTTGTAAGACTCACTGGAAAATAAAAATTAAAATAAGAAGTAATTAATTTCAGAATATTGAAGAAAACATGTGAATTATGTTTTTTGTTTATATGGATGCCTAGGATTTGAAGTCCAGTTTCAAGAGCTCCAATACATAGCAAGGGGCATTGGGGAAAGCTGGAAATGTCCAGTCACTAATGCACATGACATTACTTGGCCTACAAATTGGGTCAGTAGGAAATATCAGGTATGCTACATATATGCATATGAATTGATGAGTGGAAGTTAAAAATGTGGGTTGAAAATCCATTGACTGCTCACGATCTTATTAGGAACAGTTTTTTTGTTTTGCTTTATTTTGTACAATAGACAATTACTCTTTTAACAGATCTTTCTCTGTTGATAAAGTATGTGCTATGAATTACTTCTCATCTGAAATGATGGTGGACTATGCATCCTTTGCAGGTTTTATTGGAATGATGTTCCAATAAGGAAGGAAGATTCTGGACAGTGCAAAGTAATTTTTTTCTTCATTCGTGCCTTGGTTTTTTGGTAGTCATTCATTATACCCTTTAACAACACAGGAAAGGTATGTTAGGTAATTTTTTCCATTCCCCTTCCACTGTAGGATTTGCACTGCTTACAGCGGGTTTTTGTTGTGTATTTCTTCTTCGAGTGCCACTGGTGGGCATGTAAATTACATCCTGCTGCTATATTTTTAAAGGTCCACCTGACAGGATCCCACCACCAACAAGACCTCTGCCAACAGTGCCCCCACATCGTTCAGTCCCTCCAGCAGACCCGCGGAAGAATGACAGGCAACCTAAACCTCCCCGGCCACCCACTGGTGACAAACCTTCCTATCCTGGAGCCAAGCCTAACATCTGTGATGGGAACTTCAACACTCTAGCTATTCTTCGCCGGGAAATGTTTGTTTTCAAGGTAGGAGGCTGTGAATTTTTCAATGTTACATCAAATGTCTATATTTCTCCTTTTTCTTTTTTTTAAAGCAAACTCTCATTCATCATGACTCCACTTTCCCAGCCTGCTCACAGTGAGAAAGTTCAAGAAATAAATTAAAAAATAAACATACACATGGTTTAAACATCTAGCAGAGGACTGCTGTAATGTTCTATTTTGGGAAAATACCCACGTCAGCAGAAACTGTAATGACTCAAAATGTAAGGGTAAATAAATGCTGCATGTTATGGGGAGATAAAAAGTGTAAATCAACTCATGAATAATAGGAATGATTTTGTTGGGAATACAGCCACATCCAGACATAGAGTAGATATTGTGTCTTCAATGCTTGGGGTTTTTTTCCATGGAGCTATAATTTTAACTTTACAATTAGACCTGTCATTTAAAATGGAAGTTTGTCATTGTGTTGTGGTTGCATTGAAACCACAATATCTAAGTAAAGGTCCTTGCCACAAAAATCTTATTGCAAATGTGTCATTCTTTATTTCCGTTCATCCTCCTGCTCTGAGCTGAAAATGTTGTATGTACAACAAATCAAAATAAACAAACTGATCTGAAAGGCAATCGTTTGACAGAAGACTTTGCTAAGACTCATGGACATCAAAGCTACTTTAGGAGGATGATCTGCACCATGGTTTCCAGAAGGCATTAAATGTTGAAGAATAATTACAGAATCATTATTATTCAGTCTCTTAAATCTTAAACCAATTTGCTGACAAGTAGTGTTGTGCGAATGTTTCAGAAACAAGCAAGAGGCTAATCTATTATTTTGAGCTACTGGTGTGTCAAATTTGCTTAAGCAATAGGAAGTGTGGGATCTTTGTTTTGTAAACATATGATATGATTCTTTTTAACTTCAACATTATAGGTAGAGAAGAAGGGCCTTTCACATGAATAGATAACATTTTTCCCTTCAGCAGTAGTGTAAGTACAAGGGAAGTGCAATGAATTTGTCCCAAAACATGAAGCTCCCAGTTCAATTGCTTTTGTTGTCCTCTCTGATAGGACCCATTTCTCCCTTATATGTTTTCTTTTTTATGTAATCTATCACTCCAGATAAATCTTATTAGCAACGCTACCCAGGCCTTCACTTTCTTTAGCATACCTGAAAAAATATGTACAAATAGCTTTACATGAATTCATTCAAAATTTTTGAGCTACCTTCGCAACCC
Organism: Balaeniceps rex; assembly: GCA_013401315.1. Taxonomy (NCBI): domain Eukaryota; kingdom Metazoa; phylum Chordata; class Aves; order Pelecaniformes; family Balaenicipitidae; genus Balaeniceps; species Balaeniceps rex. Next base: position 8,577 of record VYZW01038633.1, on the reverse strand, counting down.
AATGGGCAGGAAATATTTTTCCCATAAACATCTAGGGATTTTGCCAGCCCTGAGGCTGCCAGCCCTGAGGCTGTCAGCCCTTTCCATTTGAATAGGTGGTATATCTTCAAACAACACTGGGAGGTCCTGAATGATCAGTCTTTTTATGACTAAAACTCAAAGGTTAAGGAAGAATCTAATTTTCTAACTTGACATTAAACAGGATATTAAAATACCTACTTCAATCTCATGTCATCCACCTCCAGAGCAATAGAACATATTCTCATTTATTTTAGACATAAATCAATAAATAGTGAAATGCTATCCCGCTAATACAAAATTTCCTGTCTAGCCAAGTCTGTGTTCCTGGATAAATAGATTCACCACAATTGCTAATCACTTTTACCTATTCTGATTGAAAATACAAATTAAGTTTTCTCCAAAAATGTTTATTGCTTACTGCCTTAACACTACATATTTACTATACATTTTGTATGCTTACTAGTGTGCAAACTGGATTTATGTTCCAAAATTAAAATTCCATTCATGATTCACACCCTAATGAGGAAACATGGTAAAACTTTGTTGGAGAAAAATTACCAGTAACACAGTGTTTACAGATTTCATGTTTAGCGTATGAGTCTCCAAAATGATGTTACTGCAATCATAAAAGCAATGTGTTGGGAAGGGAAGAAAGAGATGACCTTTGTCCAGATTAATTTCTTTAAGGGTCCCACAGTTCCCCTTTTCTGCTCAGGGTACCTGGGAGCATGGCAAGGCATGACCTGGGTTAGTATGTTAAGTGATGGAGTTTACTTAAGTATACCAATCTTGACTCTGTAGTCTGAGTGTCTTTGAATGTTTGAGTTAGTAGGCCTTAACTTTCTGGTTTGTACATTAATTTGCTAATGAAGATTTTTTGTCTGCTANTTTGAGTTTTTTTTTTTTTGGGGGGGGTTGGTGTATGGGGAGGAGTATGAAGGGAGCAGGAGAGGGGAGAAGGAATTAGAAAAGTCAGGGGTTGTTAGTAATTTTCAACTTACTTTGTAGAATTTCAGGGGGGCAGGTTATAAGAAAAAGCTCATCATGTCAGACTGTAGCAGGAGCAGGGCAGGAATTAATTCTCAGAAGGTATAAACAAGAATAGGGACTGAATACAGGGAAAGTATCCAGCAATGGAGGAAGCGAAGCTGCAGGGTCTGTGGTCTGACACAACAGAAAAAACAAACTTGTTTGCCCTTGCCCCTTAATGCTAGTCCAAGGATAGACTGGGAAGGCATGAGTGATGGGCTGAGAGCCCAGTACAGAGGGGTGGAGAAGAAGAAGGGATTGATGGCAGTACTGTACCAGGTGGAAACAATTAAAGAAGAATTATGACCTTCATTGGAAGAATTATTGCTGGATAGTTCCCAGATGAGTTAAATTAATAAAGTTGGAGGCTGATCAAATGATATCTTTTTTCTTTCTTTGTCTTTATCCACAGGTCTGTAATGATTGTGCAGTGACAGATTTTACTGCCTTCTGAATGGCATGTATGCCATGTAGCAATTTCAAATTGAAAATAGCCATTTTTTTAATCTCATGGGCAAGTCTCAAGCTCAGGAGCTCAATTTGTTTAAACAATCCTTGAAATTGCTTGGGAACTTAGCTACAGAGTTAAGAAAGTGAGCCCTTTTAAGTAATTAAATTCTAATTTAAACACAAAACTGAAGCATGAAAGATAACAGTTTGAGATACACTGTGGATTTTTCACTGTGGATTTAGGTGACAAACAATACTAATTTCAAGAAGATTGTTTTGGCTATTGAGCTATTAGGTATACTTAAGAGTATCAGAATATTAGAAACAATTTCTATGTTCAGTCAAATTGATGAGCTTCGTCTGTGGTTTTAAGACTATCTGGTGTTCTCAAATGGATATATCCAGAGTAAAACTGAATAACAGTAAACTTAAAGGTAAAATGGAATTTACACTTATCCGTCCCTTTTTATTGTTTTGCCATCACTTTGACAAAGTAACAATGCTAGCAACACTTGATAAAAATTGTAGGGTTATAGAAATTAAATAAAGAGGAACTGTTCTTGATCTAACATGAACAATAAACACAAAAGTAAAGCAATCAACTTGTTAAAGATTCCCCAAAGATCACCAAATAAAATTAGAATTTTGCGGATCAAATTTTTCGTAGAAATGATTGGATTTTAAGGAAAACAAAATCATTTTTCATCAAATATACATGGATTACTGACATATAAATGTATTGTCCCCAAAGGACTCCTTTCTGAATTCTTTAGATGACCTTAAAATCCCCCTGCTAGCTGTAAGGCTTGAGGACACAGTATGCTATAGAAGAAAAATATTAGTTAAAATCACTGTATTGAAACTATTGGTTTCAGTTGTCATCAACTGATATTTTAAAGTGTATGAGAAGTTTTTCTTAATTAAATTCAGTTTTTTAATTACTGCTATTATTTAATACATGCTTGAACTGGTATAAGCAACCATCATGACAGAAGAATTTCTATGCCAAAATTCATGAGTGCCAAGTTTTTATCTTGAGATTCCAGTTACCTTCTGTATTTATGCTGAATGCAATTAGTATTTAGCTGTCACTCTCCTTTCCAATCTTTTCTCTAGATATTTTCTCTGTCTGTTTAGTTAGAACTCCCCTGGGACACAGAAAATGGCTGAAAATGGAGAAAAACAAATTGGTCTTCCTTTCCTGGGAAAGTTGTGCAGAGTGCTATGACACAGTCTGCCTTTAATGGAAAAACCTCTCAGCCATTGTATGCAGCAATATGTGGTATCTGACAATACTGTCTTCTCCTTAAAGTCTCCTGAGATTACCTCCAGAGCTACTGCATCATGAAAAGGAACACATTGTCTAAAGTCACCAGAAAAGATCCATTAGTGAAGAAGTTTACAGCATATATTTCCACTTTCTTCCTGTGTTCTGTGCAATTCACACTGTTTTTCCAGTCTTCTATAGAAAAACAGTTTTGAAGATAATCTAGGATGTCCTATCAATAAAGGTGCTTAAGTTAAGACCTTCTGAATCTTTTACAGAGTTAAAAAAAATGTTCAAGGGAGCCAATGGCTGCACAGAATGTATTATCTCTCAAAGGATGCAGATCAAGTAACACTGGTTGCTTATTCTGTTATTTCTGAGGCATGTATAGCTTGTTTTTGACTCTACATGCTGA